>CAVNZG010000508.1:0-47371 GCA_963693315.1 Diogma glabrata | reverse complement strand
GGGCGATGTCGTAAGTTTTTCGATAGCGAACAACTTCTTTTAGTTTATAAATCTTTTATACGTCCCTGCATGGAATACTGTTCTCACATATGGGGTGGAGCTTACTTGAGTAGTCTCAACTGCCTTGATTCTGTACAGCGTAGAGCTATTAAAATCATTGGTAACCCAAGTCTTACTAACGGTCTTGATTCCTTGCAGCACAGAAGAAATGTTGCTGATTTGACTATATTTTATAAATATATTATGGATGAACGAGCTTCTGAAGAGATCAAATCGATTTTACCTAAATCAGCAAACCTTTCGCGTCACACCAGAGCAAACGTAGCAGCGCATCCCTTTATAGTTCAAATAATTAGGTGTAGAACTGTAGCTTTCCAGCGTGACTTTTTCAACAGAGTCTCTCATCTTTGGAATGCCTTACCTTCCTGGGTTTTCCCTGATGAATTTAATCCTCAAGGCTTTAAAGTTATGAAGCCCTTTCCGATGATACCCTACTTGAATCTAAAAAAAAATGTATTTTCTCAAAGGTCTCACATCGTAACCCTGTAATTTGTAAACCAAACGAAAACCACTTTAGTTTTATTTGTATCCGTAAAATTTCAAGTTCGTAGCATTTATAGTTTACGAGATAATCGATATCATGTGAAAAACTCGTTTTGCTCTCACCAATAGTGTTCCGTATAAAAAACGGAACCTTAAAAAGAAGTCCTCGGGTTATAGAGCCAAAAATCAAAAATGTTTTGGAGAGAAGAAATGAATAAATTTTAATATTATGTCTTGGTCCATTATGTCTTTTGTTTTACTTGTGATTTTACTTTCCTTCTTTAAAAAATTATAAAATGCTCGCTGCTTGCACAGAAAGAAAACATTATTTTCTATGACAGTCGTTAAAAATTAGTATATTACATACCTAGCGCTGTAAATAGCATTTTACTTGCGAGGGAAAATATTGCGCACGAGACGCGTAGCGGCGAATGCAGTACCTTCACGAGCATGGAAAATGATTTGCAGTTTGAGGTTGGTTATATCCTTTTTCTACGACTCTGTTTCAATGCCCAAACGCGTATAATTACTTGAAAAATGAACTACTTATTATATATTAAATGCGAATAGTTTACCAATTGTGGTAGGCTTTGTATTATTCTGTGTCAAAATAAATTGAAATATTTAATTTTTAAAAATCAAATTTTTCTTTATTTAAAAACTTTTATTTTTATTAAAAGTGTTAGGTAATATATATATATATATATATATATATATATATATATATATATATATATATATATATATATATATATATATATATATATATATATATATATATATATATATATATATATATATATATATATATATATATATATATATATATATATATATATATATATATATATATATATATATATATATATATATATATATATATATATATATATATATATATATATATATATGAATATACATTACGTAACACTTTTTATTCTCATTACGTAACACTTATTGTAATAATCAATTTACATGTCATGAATAGTGTGATGAAATTGTGACAGGAGTAGGGAAACATTATTACAAGTTTGTTCGTTTTGTAAAAAATGAACACAAAAATAATTTTTAATTTTCTATTCATTTTGTATTTAATTCAATTATATGTATTTGTTTTGCAATACACTTCTCTCAGAAACCTAAAAACTATCAAAATCGATTTGATTTCTGACACTTCTCTCAGATACTCATATTTTTCTATTGACACGAAACTCTACAGGAGAACTGATACTTTCTCTCAGACACAAAAAAGAAAGTGTCAGAGAGATCTCTCAGGAATGTTAACACCGAGTTCAGAGAGAAGAAATTGCTCTCGTACACTCAACTTGATGAAAAAATGTCTCGTATACGAGCACCATTATAATTGTTGTGGTTTTAAAACAAAACTCACAAAATACCAGTCGCTATTGAACGTTTCGGTACATACAATACAACCAATTTCCCTGCAATGGGCAACAATAAAATGGAAGATTTTTATGATAGTATGTATGTAAATGTATATATGTGTTTGAGTGGTCTAGAGGTTTAGTGGTCAAGTGGAGCACCCTGGGAAATTGGAAAACTAACAACAACCAACAATCAACACATCGTTTTAAAAATTAACTGATAGTCAACCCATTTGGTTGGATAAAACAATATCAATAACAATAGAGTGATCACCGATACAAAACTAATTGATTAACTTAAGTCTTCAAGTGAAACTCTACCTATACGGCTAAAAAACATGGATCCAGTCCAAAAATTATAAACATTGGGGAGAGAAATATTGAGAAAGCAACATACTCAAGTTGAAAAAGTTTATTCTAACAGCAAATCCATCAAAGAACTCAAACGATGATTAGGTGACGGTGACCATTTCAAAATGTCATTTGCACTAGATTTAAATGAAAATCTAGAACGTTATTGATTTCACAACAGACAACGACAAGGTTGAGACAACGGCATTTCGATTGGAAATAAAACAATTTTTTTTCAGTGCTGGATCATTTGCGATTAAAGCTCCATCGATGATATGGGCAATGGAAAGTTAAGTATCAGAATTTAAAGAATTAATGGAACTGTAACAAACAGTTGACAAAAATTGACATAGCCTAACGGAATTCCCTAGACAGACGAAAACAATTATTTTTGCCTAGTTGTTACTATAGAGAAAGGAAATAATCTTGACAATTCAACTCACTAAATAAAGTTTCGATAAGGTCCAACAAAAACGCTTCATTTACTATTTTTTAACAAATCAAAACGAATTATATCGATTATTTTTCTCTGGTGGGAAGGAACAGCGAATTATAGTGACTATTTTCGGCCTACTTAATATACTAATTTAAAACTAGAAATATTGAGATATAATTTTTTTTTCTTAATGAGATAATTTTTTTTTATTTATAATTTTGATTAAAAGATAATTATTAGTTTCTAAATAAAATTTTTTCTACAAATTATTCAATAATACAAAATTATGTAAAAATGCAACTTGCAAATAATAAAAATGTCCGTTTTCATTCATATATGTTTATGTTTATTTGTCAAAAATAAATTACAAATTTATAACATTTATGCGCCTACTAAGATGAAATAATATTAAATTTTGTTGGAAGAAAAGATGACAACAAAGGATTATGTTGTATGAAATAATGTTACTATTTCTGTTCGTTAAATTGTCTGCTAAATACAACTCGTCGCCAAACTATTAGTCGATTATTTTTCAACATTACCACTCATGTTATTTGAGGTTAAAAATTGACATTCAAAAGACATTCGTCATTCAATAATGATTATGAAAAGAAATCGACTATTATTTGACGACTCGTGATATTATATATGAAAATAATTTGATCAAACTTTTCGTTACTGGCATTTAGAAACAAATATTGAAAACAACTATTTTTTCAACACGTTTACCGTCAACACGTACAACAGATTTAATTTTTAAAATTTGGGACAATCCTTTTACTGTTTCCTAAATCATCGGTCATCTGGGAGAAATCGAGCAATGATTAGCTATGGACATTGAAATCAACGTTGAAGTGACGATAACTTTACGATTAGAATCTAGTTAGGGTTTAATTTATTTGGGAATGATGTGGATGATATCTTAATTATCATGATGGTATTTGAAAAAAGTCAATTATAAATTCTCCTCTACTTTGATCACTCAAGCAACAGGTAGGTTGGTGCTGGCTTAAGTGTCATCAGTTCTGCCGACCGCTTCCTTCAACAAGGAATTTTTAAATCAAAATTTAAAAAACCGAAAAAGCGTGGATTCGCTTGACAATTTTGAAATAAACTTCTCTAAAATTATTGTTGATGCCGAGAATGAAGTGTCTGCTCTTGTGTCTTGCAACAAAAATTTCTGTTATTCAGTTAAAAGACATAAACTTATTAAATGTAAACACGAATTCTTTCAGTTTTCTTATAACTTTTCTGTAAATGAACTTCAGATCACTTGATAATCCCATATCCTGACGAATAAAGAAAAAGAATTGAACCCAAAATTTCAATTTCAGGTTGCAAAATGATGATCTAAAACGATAAATGATAAAAGCTTATCATCACTATTCTTCCATCTGTTGCAAATACACTGTAAACTCAATGTAAACATTTTTGTTTTGTATTTTGAGTGGAAAATTCTGAAAACTATTTTCATATACATTGTATGTGTGTCATTTGCATAGATTCAATAAAAATCCTGTTTATCAAAGAATTGATCACACAAGCGATATTCTATGCATAATTTTTATTTCCACGTTTTTTGAATACATTAAGAGAAGAAGATGATTTATCTGAAAATTCAATATAAAAGGAATAGAAACTTATTTGATTTTAATTGAAGTCGAAAGTGTGTTAACAAGCGATAAACAATATCAACAGCTAAATAATGATAAAAGTAAGGAAATAACATTTTTTGATAAAATAATTATATTTGTAATTTATTTGGTCATCTAGGTATTTTGCGTAGTAGCTTTAATAGCTTTAGTATATAGCACACCTCTTGTCCAAAATAAGCCAAGCACAATAGAAAGTATAAATGGAAAGAGTACAACTGGATTAACAGAACCCGAAGAACTATTACATGGAGCAGAAACATTTTGGCGAGGAACAGGAGGATGGGGTAGTTTTGGTGGAACTGGATGGAGAAATGGTAATTCAGGCTTTGGAGGCCTTCCTAGTTTAAGTGGAAAGATACAGGGTATCGCTGATAGAGTTAGAGGATTGCGGGCGAATATACGAAGACAGTTTGCATAAGAATGTTTTTAAATTTAAACCAAGATCTAAAACTTGGTTGTAAGTTTAAATAAAAGAAAGTTTAAAATGTTTGTTTTCTTAAAATTTGTTTGTAAAATTACGAATAAAAATTGTTTGTTTGGAATTTAAAGAATCGTTTCATCTTATGAACTGTTCGTTAATAGGTTCGTTAGCTTAATTTTTCAAAAATTTCGTTTTTTCAAAAATTCGTCATAATGCTTACTGTAGTTAAAATTACAATAAGTTTGATAGTATAGTTGGACTGTGTGCATATAAAAGGAAACTAGTCGGGAATATTTGTTGAATTATATGAATCTGGGTTTACAAAAATGACACTTGATGTAAGCAAAACGAAGTTTCAATTTAGTAATGCTAAACCTTAGAAACTAATATGAATAATAAACACACATAGTAAACACACATTACTTAGATTCTCAAGACATTCAACATATTTATTCCTCGATTCATTCCCAATTAGTCTCATAAATCTGTTTTTGTGTTTTAATTATTTACAAATATATTTATAATTTCTAGTTGTGTTTTTTTTAACTAATATCATATATATTTGATTCAATGTGCCAGAACCTTCTAAGTTGATTACAGACAAGAATAACTTGATTAAGAATTGTTTGTTGTTTTTTTTAATTGAGGGGGTTGAAGCTGCATTAATTAGCTAGTCGCACTGTGGCCTAGAGATCTATTGTGCTTAACCCTGATGTTGTTATACTGCACATGACGTAGATATCACCGCAGGATGTGCAATAGTGTCGAATTCTTAAGAGGCTCAGATTCAACTCTATTGCACACTCTGCGGTGATATCTACGTCATGTGCTGTATAACAAAATCAGGGTTAAGCACAATAGATAGTTAATTAGCTGGAATGCTTGATTGGACTTGTTTGGTTTTGTGGTAGTGGAATTACTAGTCTACTTTGACCGAGAGCTTAATGTATCTACGCCATGCCAGTTCAGAGTAATTGCAAATAATATGTTCCATGGTTTCTGCCTCCAAGTGAAAGAATCTGCATCTGTAAGCGGCAGCAATACCTAATTTGTTAAGCTAGTGATTTATCAGGCCATGTTACGCACCATGTTAAGATCTCCAGAGATCTTTCAAAAATCTCTCTCCCAAGTTCGACTGTTTTAAAAGGGGAGACGGGTAAGTTTCCTAAAAACTTTTTTGAATGCAATAGACTCCCTAGTTTATTTTGTTCCTGTTCCCAGCTATGGAAAACGCATTTGAGCGAACTCTTGGTTAATTCAAAGTACGGTTCTGTACCAATACACTTTGTAGTGGCGCCTTTCTTGGCTATCAAGCCTGCAATTTTTTTCTGCAATTGTTTGTAGATTTCGGTAGTATTCCGAAACTAGCTTTGACATTAAGCGCGTCGACTTCAGAGTCAATAGCGTCGCCCGACTATCAGAAATAATGTATATGTATATATATCTGTGTTGCTGTATTTTATTGCGGCACACAGCATTGCAGAGTAATTCATGGGAAAGTTTTCGGCTTGAAGTAATGTTGTATAGATACCCAGTGATAATGTCTGTTTTGCCCTGGAACCAACACCCCTGCACCAGTACCTTCGGTTTTTGATCCATCCATATACCAAATATAGGCATTGGATGGTAGTGTTTGTAAGTAGCTCTCGATCCCTTCCCTGGGCGCTATTTTGACAATAAACTGTCTATCTAGATCAGTAATATTTGGCATACAGGTGAGTTTTAGGTGCTGCTGTAGATGGTGTGTTTATTTGAAATTGAGGAGTAGGAAAAGTATTTCCCTTACATATGTTAGTCTTGTTCTAAAAGCACCTGTAGTCGGGTTCTAAAAGCACAGAGGCACTCAAGTGTATTTTTGTTAGCACTATCTGATTAGATATTGGATTTGTTTCTGGCCGTCAGACCAAAGCTGCTTATAACAGTATGGGTTTTACTATACTTTGATGCAATCAAAGTATCATTTGGGGCTTAATCTCCAAGTTTTTCTTAACAAGTTTCTGCAAGCGAAGAAAGCCTTGTTTTCTTTGTTCAAGATATGTTTAAGGCGTGAGTTCCAAGTGACTTTACTATCGTGGATCACACCTAAATACTAAATCTCTTTAACTACCTGTTTCCTTTCACCGTTAAGCTCAAGAGGATTGAAATTCAAATTCCTTCTGTTAGTAATAACTGCGGTTTATGGTATCTTAACAGACAGTTTCACTACGTTGTACCAATTCATCGTGAGGTCCAGGGTTAGTTCACCGACAGTAGAGTCATGTTTACCTCTCATCATATCTGCTATGTGGTCGACGTAGCCTACAGTAGTGAAACCAGGATTTCTCAGATTATTTAGAAAATCATCAGCGACTACCAGCCAGAGCATCGGAGAGAGTGCCCCTCCCTCGGTATCTCCTCTAGAAGTCCTGACAGTTACCGGTGTATTTCCTAGTGTGGCTGTAATTTTCTGAATCCATAACATGTTGATGATACACGCCAAAATCTGCATGTATAGATTTTTCTTAGTGGCCATTTCAGCAAAAGCGTGGAAATTCACATTAACAGGCTCTTTGTATGTCCATAAATGTTCATGGAAGTGCCTCCTTGTATTTTAGTATGTCCTCTTCCACTTTCATGACTTTATGCAATGACGTTTCCGTGGATTTTTAGGTTTGGTATGCATGTTGGCATGAATTGAGACGGTTTTGCTTAAGGCATATATGCCGAATGTAATAGTCCAGCATCTTTTCCATCGTTTTGAGAAGAAAAGATGAAAGAATCATTGGCCTGTAGTTTTTGGCATCATTCGATTTCTTTCCTGGCTTGGGTATGAATACTACTCTAGATTTTCTCCATATCAGAGGAATGTAGGCATGACTAAAACATGGTATAAACAGAAATTTGAGGTATAGAAGAATGGCAGTTAAGATCCTTTCTGCAGGAAGATCGGTAATATTCAGTCGCTTCCTTGGGATTTGAACGGTCCGAACGATTTGATTGTTCAAACCGTTTTGTTGGGAGGAATATTATGTTTGCTAGTTGGTCTGAAACCTTCCTAGTTGCAGGATCCATCGAATCAAAATTTTATATAAATTCTTCTTCCAAGCTCACGCATGTGGAGCTTGAAAAATGGGTCTGTAACAGTGCTTCTAGAGTCTCACTGCAGCTGGTAGTGTTGGTACCGTCAAGCCTACAGATTGAACCCAGAGGGTTAGTGTCATCAAAGTCAAGCTACATCCAGTAGATTGTCAATTGTTCCGCAGAGCTCTTTCCAACTATCCCTTTTTGATCGAGTGAGTTCTTTGTTGTAGTTAGTAAGAGCCGATTGTTACTCAGTCCAGGTGTATGTTATTTTTACTTTATTAAAGAGCTGGCGAAATTTATTCCTCATCCTCTCCAAATTGCAGTTCCACCAAGGCACATTTCTGGTTTTTTTAGGCTTGGCAATTGGATAATTGCACTGGTATGATACAGTGATAACATCCTGCAGGTCGTTTGCCACATGGCGAGCTCCATTCTGAAGTTGAAACTGCCACAATCAATATATCATTGTTATGACCTTGACTGATATACTTTTTCAACCTGTTCAAGATTTAACAAGTAAGTTAGAACTTGAAAAACCAAACAAAAACCACCACCGCAAAAATTCATGAAATCTTCCTAACTGTAGTCTGTTGTTGTGATATCCTTAAAAAAATAGCTATCTTACTATAGACGTAACAAACTGTTAGTTGCACAATTGCTATAAACATTACAAAAGCTTGTGCCCTAGTTTTAACAAAATTGAAGGTCAGGACTGAGTGTTGTTGAGGTTTCAAATAAATAATTATTGAGATGATCTATTCTGTCTCCCTGAACCACTCTGTCAAATTTTGGAAATAACTCAGATTTGCCATTAAAAACTAACATTATATACCTAGCAATTGTTTATACAAATTTTCTTATAAATGATGATATAGAAAATGTCAGATCAGTGATCTTGATTGCATTATGCCACATAGAGAGATCTGTTTTGTTGATTTGTACATCTTTTTATTTTTGATTTACAAGTGTGACAACCCAGCGTATTCCAGTCCCTACGCTAATGACATAGGAGCAAACGTGTGGCTTTACATACTACTGGCAACTGTAGTGAGATATCACTATAGCTAAGGTGATATCCAATGGGTGCTGGAGGATGACGATGACCTCTAGTCAGCCAACGGAAGCAGCCTCGGGCTTAGTTATGCCTTGATAATTGCTTGCACGGTATCGTTTTCACGGTATTGCTTGCTTGAAGAATCGAGTTTGCATAATAACTCTATGTGTTAGCTTTAATCATTGAGTAAAACAGAGCATCACATATTCAAGAAACATGCTATTAGCTTGATTATTGCCAACCCCATTCTAGTTTTGTTCCTGACAAATTTTTAAAACAAATTTGCTTTTATCTCTTTCTTTATTTTTAGTTTCTCATGAAATATTGGCCTGTGTCATATTTTATTTATGATAGGATTTATTGTTTAGTTATTTCTTCTTTAATAAAAATAAGAGATTACAATTTTATTTTAATCGAGCAATCATTTCACTCCTTATAATAGTATTTAAAAATAAAACGTTTAAAATTTCAATATCGTTCTTCCTCGAAGAGCGAACTCTTTAGTTTTTCGATATCACTCCTATTGAGTTTTTATTTTATTTCTTTTCTTTTTCTGTTCTCACCCATTTGTAAAAGAAGAATATTAGTACCTATTCGTCATCCTTTTAATATATTTTTATAACAATACTCACAAAATTGAACAAACAAAAATTATTAATTTTTAGGGTTCCGTTTTTTATACGGAACACTATTGGTGAGAGTAAAACGAGTTTTTCACATTATATCGATTATCTCGTAAACTATAAATGCTATGGATTTGAAATTTTAGGTGCGTATAAAACTAATCTGCTCACATGAAATAACGGATACAAGTAAAACTAAAGTGGTTTTCGTTTGGTTTACAGGGGTACGATGTGAGACCTTTGAGAAAATACATTTTTTTATAGATTCAAGTAGGGTATCATATGAAAGGGCTTCGTTTCAGTACTCCTTAAAATTTATTTTGGAATTTTACACCTCACCATTTTTTTTATAATTTGGAATAATGATGTTTTTTTCGTGTTTTCTTACCTCATTTAGCTCCAAACCTAACTGATCGAAAATTTTCAAATGTATTTGGAATGATAGAAAAATTATTACGTTTTTAATAAAAAATATAAAAAAGTGTAATATTCTCATACTTAGATTTATTAAGGGGGTGGATATGAGGAGGGGTAAAATCACTATTTAAAATTGGGTCAAGTGGGGTGTCATTTGAAAGAGCACTTTATTTAGAAAACATAGCAATTTTTTTTAGAATTTTGCGATGAACAGTTTTTGAGTTATTTTCAAAAAAGTGCTACTTTCAGACCGCCCTCGCCCCCCCTACGTTTCGACACTGATTGACAGAAAAATTTGTAAAAATTCACAGAGTTAGGAAATTTGGTAAATTTTGTATGAAAATTATAGCGAGGTCTCAAATAATTATATTTCAGTGTGTTTAGGGGACCGGTGTAAAGAGGGTAAAAAAAAAATTTTTTTGACCCAAGCGAGTGGCGTGTCATTTGTAAGAGCACTTAATTTAAAATTTGTTGCAATTTTTTTTTAGAATTTTGCGGTGCACAGTTTTTGAGTTATGGACAAAAAAGTGCAAATTTCAGACCGTTCCCCCCCTACGATTCGACACTGATTGACAGAAAAATTTGAAAAAATTCACAGAGCTAGGAAATTCGGTATATTTTGTATAAAAATTATAGAAAGGTCTCAAATAATTATATTTATGTGCGTTTAGGGGACCGGGGTAAAGAGGGTAAAAGAAAATCTTTTTGGAGCCAAGCGAGTGAGATGTCATTTAAAAGAGCACCTAATTTATAAATCATTGCAATTTTTTTTTAGAATTTTGTGATGTCAAGTTTTTGAGTTATTATCAAAAGAGTGCAAATTTCAGATCGTTTCGCTCCCTACGTTTCGACGATGATTGACAGGAAAATTTGAAAAAAATCGCAGAGAGAGTATAATTTGTAAATTTGGAATGAAAATCATAGCAAAGTCTCAAATAACTATATTTCTGTGTGTTTAGGGGATGGGTGTGGGGAGAGTAAAAAACCACTTTTGACCCAAGCGAATGGGGTGTCATATGCAGGAGCACATAATTTATGAAACATTACAACTTTTTTAACTTTTTTAGAACTTAGCGGTACACAGTTTTTGTGTTATTGAAAAAAATATTTTTAGTATGTAGTCTCTTTACCCCCCCTAAATTTCAACACTTGATTGACCGAAAAAATAATCAAATTTAAACCATTTACAAGCTGGTGAATCTTTCTTGAGCTACCATAAACATCTTTGGATGAGATTTAACCTAATGTAACATTTTTTTTCAATGTGGATTTGATTGTAATTTACTATTGATATTTACGATTAAACATTAATTATTTTGTTATGCGTCTATGGTCTGGAAATATAAGTACATTACAACACAACTTTTTGTCAATAGTTTTTGATATTGTGTTCTTTTACATTCACGGAACCCTTGACGAGCGAATTTTATTCGCACTTGTCTGACTTTTTTTGCATTAATCAGCTTCGAAGAAAAAAATAAATCAGTCAGGTTTGAAAGAAAATTTTTATTTCAATGTAGGAGTAAGAACGATATCTTCTTATTTTCACTCCAATATTTGGGAGAGTTATTTTATTAAGTTACTCGCTCTGAAAGAATACAGTAAAGGAGTGATATAAGGAGTGTTTTAAGCTGTAAAAAAAAAACAAAAAACAAAAAATTGCGTCTATCACCATCTTAGAACTCATTTTGTTGTGGGACCATGGTTTTAAAAGGTGTTTATGTTGTTTTCCGACTCATTTTGTAATGCCTGCAACAAATTTTATTAAAAATAAATTTAATTTTCGTGAGATTTGCAAAATAATATTTGTTTTCGAAAATTCTTGTTTTAATCCCGCATTTATATTTGTTTTTATTTTATATATTAATATTGTTACGTTTTTCCAACCTTCCTTCGAATTGGCCTTACTTTCAATTCAATAAACGTAATTCCCAATCTCCTTCTGAGTTCGATCACTGATTAGTAAGCAAACACACCAGGGTGGTTATTTTGTAGTGTTATCTCACTAGGTGAGATAAAAAGTGAGATAAAATATTTGTCTTTGGTCGATTATATTAGATAAAAGAATTCATTTAAACATAATTTTTTTAACTCACTATTTATCTCACCTAGTGAGATAACGCTACAAAATAACCACCCTGGTTTTTTTAAGCATTCAACAACTTGATTGTTGCACAACAACAAGACACAATGCAGCAAACAATTTTCCTGATACAAATTGATTTCACTTATGGTACACTATTTCCAATATCGCACTTTTTAATTATAACTTTACTAGCGCAGGTCTAAAATAAAATTTATCTTTCTTTTGCAAGAGGTTACTCCTTATATACGATTCTACATAATTTCTCGCATATTCGAGGTCACTATTTAGAAACCTTGAGAAAATATTAGAATATTCCACTATTTTACGTTATATTGATTTGATTCATAAAATCAAACAATTTTATTTATTGTTGACCCTTCTAAGAAACGAATGTGACCTTGATTTTTTTTGAAATATTGTATATCGAAAATTAAGGTATTTCATTACGTTTATGTAGAATCGTAACAATATCTATTTTAAAATAATAATGGAGTTATTGCTAAAAATATCTCAATCGATTTCGGTTTTTTCAACCATTTTCAAGACACCAAATTAATTTATTTCGACGTGTCAAGTTTTGCTAACTTTTATCCCTTAACATTTAAGGGATATATTTTTCATTATGATAAACAATTTTGTGTCATCTTCAAATCTTCAAAACAAACTCGATCTGATATTTAAAACTTGGGTTGAGCGAACTATTTCATTTTTAATAACAAATATTATATAGTCTCCCGAGACCGATACTCTCCCGATCTGATCTTCTTTATCTCCCCTTCAAGCTTAAATTTTTGTGGATTGGCTTGAGAAGAAAAATTGTAGATGTCTCACCTCTACTTGCTAAACATGTTTTGTTTTGATAAAGTTATGTTGATAACATACTTGATCTCTGAACTGGAACCGAACGTCAACTCGACTCTTTTTATCAAATCCTTGACGGAAAATGTAACTCTATTAAATTTACAATTGGCAAAGATATAGAGAAGTTTATTAATTTTCTTCATATTATTATCAACCAGAGTCAAACTAAATTTGAATCCGATATTTTTCCCAAACCAACCTACACAGATACGATTATACAATCCTCCAACAATCATTCTCTGAATATTAAGCATTCAGTTCTTTAATCGCTGGTTGATGGACTTACGAAAATCCTATTCTCCCTTAACAAGCTTATGAGAGAAGTAAATACTTTTCTAAACATTGCTTGACAGGAAAATTTGAAAAAAATTCACAGATTTAGAAAGTTTGGTAAATTTTGTAACGTGCGTAAAAAACAAGTGCTAAACAAATATGTTATTCAACGAATTACGCCAAGAGCCTACGGCAAAAAGGGTAAACTATATTATGAAAGTGGTATAGATATAATTAAAAAACCTAAAACTTTTCTATTGATCATTTTTCAACATAACCTGAAAATTTTGAGAAGATCACTAAAAACATGTTTTTCGGTTTTTCTTTTTATCTCCACAAAATTAATTTTTTTTATGTAACTTGGTGAAAATGTTCTTTTTCTATAGCAGTGTTCGATTTGCATGAAACAACTAAAACAACTGAAACATCGTATGCAATTGTTGTTGTTTTTTTAGTTATTTCAGTCAAATCGAACGCACCATATGATAGCAAATGAAAAGTACATTTTCATACAGGCTTAATTCCTTGTGAAAATTGTTTTTTTCTCTCTAGTTGAAAATCGTTTTTACTAAATAACAATTTGTAGTTGCTATGGTGTTTTGATGTAATTTTGAATGTTATGTTGTCCATTTTTAATTTAAAATAAATATCGTTTATATATTTACTATCATGGAAAACTATAGAACTATCATTACATTTCGTATATAGAACTATCATTGCATATAGAACACAGAACTATTATTTCCTACACGAGATGAAAACATTTCACGTTCGTAAGATTGTCTTACTCGAGTCTAACCAGTCTCGTAAACAAATTTTCACTTACGAAGAAGCAGCGTTTTTATCTCTTGTTGCAAAATGTATAATTCTTGTGTTTTGAATAACTTGTAACTTTTTTAAATTAAAATATTTATTTTTCGATTTTATACGAATTTAAATTATAAAAATTTGGTTAAGTGCGAATAAAATTCGCTCACCGAGAGTTCCGTGAATGTAGATGAACAAACTGACAAAAATAACTTACATAAAGTTGTGTTTTACTTCCTTACATAAAGTTTTTATTTTGCCAGACCATAGGCACATAAAAATTGTTTTTTCCTCTTGAATGTCAATAGCAATGACAATTGAAAATTGATCGAAATTATACACAAAACATTACGCCTCGTTAAATATTAGCGAAAGCAGTTTATGGTAACTTACGACAGATTCAGTTACACCCACTTAAATTACAAAAATATACGGTTTAAATTGGAAAATATACATTATTAATTGAAATAATAATTGACCTTAATTCAAAAATTGTGCACAGCAAAATTTTAAAAAAATTGCAGTATTTCTTAAACAAGTTGCTCTTAGACCCTTCCACACTCTCACCCCCTCAAAATAGAGAACAAAATATAGAAAAATAATTATGTGACATTTCACTATAGTCTAAGTTCAGAGTTTATCAAAATCAAACTTCTATCTCTGTGAGTTTTTTCAAATTTTCTGTCAATCAACGTCGAAACGAAGGGGATGAGACTAACTTTTATTTGTACTCTTTTGACAATAACTAAAAAACTGTGCACCGCAAAATTCTAAAAAAATTACAATGTTCCTTAAAATTAGTTAGTTAAAAAACCACTTGATTTCATCTTCCCTAATATCCCCCCAAAATACAAAAAAATAATTATGTGACACTTCGCTGTAGGTTTAGTTCAGGTTTTATGAAACTTCCTATCTCTGTGTTACCAACTTTTAGTTTCACTTTTTTGACAATAACTTAAAAACTGTGAATCGCAAAATTCTAAAAAAATTACAACGTTTTTTAAATTAAGAGCTCTTTCATATGCCCCATTTGTTTGGGTCGAAAAAGATTTTTTTCACCTTTTCTCATTATCGCCCCCTCAAAATACAGGAAAATAATTACGTAAAACTTCGCTATAGTTTTCGTTTAGAGTTCAATCATCAATCATACTTCCTTTCTCTGTGAATTTTTTTCAAATTTTTCTGTCAACTGAACTCGAAACCCAAGGTGGAGACCAACTTTTTGTTGCACTTTTTGGACAATAATTTAAAATCTGTGCACCGCAAAATTATAAAAAAAATTACAATATTTCTTAAATTATCTTTCATATGATACGTGATTCATTTTCTGACATTACTAGGTTTTAAATGTTGTTTTCCCCTTCTCATAAGCCCCCCCCCACACTAAATTTAAATACGATTACGAGTGTCTTACACTTCGCTATATTACTTCGGTTTTAAAAAAACCTAAGTATTGCATTCATGAGCCAAAAGTGAAATTCTTACCCCTACTTTTTTTGGCTATTCTCGACGTTTTAGGACCTACTGATTTTGAAAAAGCAAAAAAATGTATGTCTGTCTGCCGGCCGCTCGTCCGGCCGTCACAACCGACGAAATCTTGGAAAACGGCTAGGGGATTTAAAAATTTTTGATTCTAAAAATAGGTATACTCAATGGCGAGAGCGAAAGGACGATATGTTCGATAGCTGTCCCAGAAGTTTGTCAAAAAATCGTCAAGTGTGTCAAAACAAGGAAATTTGCATATTTTTTGCTTAAAAAACGTTTATTTTAAGTGATTACGAGTAGGAACACTGAATTTGGAGAAATCTTGATGGTCGGGATTGGTATGTAAGACCAAAATTTAGATCGTTTTAGAAGTTTGTCAAAAAATGTTGTCAAGTGTTTCATTTATTTTCATTTATTTTTTAGAAAATAATAAAATTAGTTATTTGTATGAAATGAAAATGAAATTATTATTATTGAGAATTTTATTGCATTATAGGTTTTTCAAAAAAATATTGTCAAGTATGTCAAAAAATTGATTTCATTTATTTTTTTAGCCAATTTTTTGTAAAAAAAATTTAGCTGTTGTATAGACTGTTGTAAATATGACAAGGAAATTGTTTAATTTTTTGTAGTTTTTGAAATATTTTAGGCATTTTGAAAAAAGTTTGTATTTTTGAATTTGTAATAATTTTTGCAATATTTTTAGAATTTTGGAAAACGTTTTAAGTTTTGCTATATTTTTAGAATTTTGAAATAAAAATAGAATTTTTGAATTTGTGAATTTTATAATATATATATTTTTAAAATTTGAAAATAGTTTCAATTTTTCATTTTGTAAAAATATTTGGAATATTTTTAAAATTTTGAAAAATTGTAAATTTTTGGTTTTATTATAATTTTTGGAATTTTGAAAAAAGATTCAATATTTAATACTGTTATAATGTTTGCAATATTTTCAGAATTTTTTAAACATTTTTAATCTTTGATTTTATAATAATTTTTGGAATAGTTTTAGAATTTTGAAAAAAATTTGATTTTATTTAATTTTTACAATATTTTTGGAATTTTGAAATAAATATGAATTTGTGTTTGTCTATAAAATATGAAATACGATTTTGTAATATTTTCTCGAAACTCTAAATGGAGAGGTTTTTGAGTAGTTTGCTGATTGTATCATCTTTTCAATAAATTATGAAAAATATACATATATATTATACATATATATTAATTTATGATCTGTTATGATTTTCCGGCAACGTATTGATGTTTCGTGTTAGTTTTGTAATAAATTTCTAAACAGAGATAAAAAAAATATATGTACTTTAACAAAGAATTATGTTTGATATACATCGCTGCTCAAAACTAAAAATAATGTCCTCATAAACGTTTTATGCCGAAAAACTATATCAAAATCCTTAACCAAAACCGAAGTCTTGATATCTCAGAGCCTTGAGATTTCAGCCCCTCCATATTTTACAAATAATAAACCTTCTTGTAAATAATAAAATGAAACAGAAAAATATTTTTACAAGTGGATTTTATCAGCTGTCATGTGATAACTGTGACGGCTCGTATATTGGACAAACTGGTCGTAGTTTTGAATATAGCTCCGCTGGGCATACACACTGCCAGCTAATAGTCTATAGCAGTATCGGGAAGTTAATAAACTACTTTAAAATTGAAATGTCTTTTACTTTTTATGTCTTATTTTAAAGTAATCAATTATTTGTTTTAAAGAGAATGAAGATTTAATTAACCTTTTTCAAAAGTAATAAATATTGCGTAATCAAAACACATTAATCATGATGGAAAACAAGAAAATCTATGACATTTATCATAAAAAGAGTAATTCTAAAGCAGCTGGTGCTGTATATAAATAATATTTGTCTTAATCTAAAAAAGCTAAAATCAACTCCTTGTATTTTTGGCCAATCCATGTATACTGTTAAAACTTAAAGTATATCCAATTTTGATAAGTTTTATAGAGCAAAAAACAAACCATCTGATTCCAATTTTTCATTTTTTTTTTCAGATCACTCTGTATATTCTATAAATTTTTGTTCAAAATAGAATTAAAATATCAAAATATACCTTAAAATTTCATATAAAATGAAGGAATAGATTCTTTCATTTCAATTGAATTCAGAACTGTGTTTAAAGAAGTTGATTCAAATCAAGAAAAGAATTAAGAACGGAAAAATGATGTATAAAGTAAGAAATTGAAAATTGATTGGAAATATTTTTAAACTGGAATTAATTTTTTTTTAGATATTATGTTTGTTGGTTCTAATAGCTTTTGTACATAGCACACCAGTTGGGAAAAATAAGCAATCAGGATTGGAATCATTCCCGATTAAAATTACTGATGGATTAGAAGAAACTGGGGAGCTATTAGAAGGGGCAGAATCGAGTGTAGTACCTATACCGTCGACATACCTGGTAAAGAAATACAATAAAAGTGGATGATTTTTACCAATTCTTTCTAATAAGCAAATACCGGTTTTAATTGTCCCAAATACAAGGTTTTCGGTATTGTCGATATTTTACAATTGGCATTTTTTAAAAATTTATTGTTAAACTTAAACATATTTACAGTCAACTATTTACTTATTTACAATATTGAACATGTATCAATCATATGAAATATAAAACTATGTTAAACAAAATATTTAAAATATTTATCCCTATATATATATTATATATATATATATATATATATATATATATATATATATATATATATATATATATATATATATATATATATATATATATATATATATATATATATATATATATATATATATATATTTTTTTTTTAACGGCGTTCATGCTCCATGTAGGAGCGTTGCCAGGCTAATCAGCTTCGAATATTCACCACGGTCATTCGCAACAGCGACATAATTACCATGGCAGCCGATTTTTTTAAGGTCGTTTATTACGTCAGTCTCCCATTGTAGTCGTGGTCTACCTCGCGGTCGCCCACTCCCTGGGGTACTAACGTACATTTTTCTAATCATTCCAGACTGTGAATCGGCTCGTAGAACATGCCCAAACCAAGCAATCCTATTAGAACGGATACAACCTATTATATCAGGACCCTCAAGAAGGTCTCTGATCTCAAAGTTATATCGGGTTCTATACTCTCCATCGTCTGTCTTAAGTGGACCAAAAATGTAGCGTAATATCTTACGCTCAAATACAGATAAATGCGATTCGTCATTTTGTGTAAGGGTCCACGTTTGTGATCCATACATCACAACCGGTCTAATCAATGTCTTGTATAACTTGAGCTTGGTGTTAGTTGATACATACGGAGATCCAAGGAGAGGTTTGATTGAGTAGAAAGTTCGATTACCTGCAGCGACTCGAGCTTTTATATCTGTAAGTATGCTGTTGTTTGAGTCAAGCATTGATCCCAAATATTTAAAAGATTCAACTCCCTCAATTCGTTCATCGCCGCACATCAAATCTTTCTTCTCAGACTCTCTTGAAACATTCATATGTTTGGTTTTATTGTAGTTAATTTGAAGACCAATATTTCTAGCTCCACTCTCAAGCGACTTAAAAGTCTCACTCATAACAGCTTCACTTCGGCCGAGGATGACAACATCATCAGCGTATGCAATCATCTGTACTGAGTTTATTGACAAGATATTGTTGTTAGTCGGTAGTTTCTTTTGACGGCACACATATTCCAAGGCTAAATTAAAAAGTATAGGAGAGATAGCATCACCTTGTCTTAACCCGGAGTCGACTTTAAAAAACCTTGATATTTCGTTCTCTACTCGTACACAGCATTGAGAGTTCTGTACTGTCATTTTGCATAGTGATACCAGTTTACCAGGAATTCCCATTGACACCAGAGCAGACCATAGAGTCTCTCGTTCGAGAGAGTCGTAGGCCTGCCTGAAATCAATGAAGAGTTGGTGCACTGGTATGTTGAACTCTCGGCACTTTTCCAAAATCATCCTTATCGAGAAAAGTGCATCGGTGGTACCTCGGCCCCGCCGGAAGCCACACTGATATTCTCCAAACAGTTGTTCAGCAAAAGGATTGATTTTGGATAGCAAAATGTAAGAAAAGATCTTATATGCTGTGCAGAGTAGAGCGATTCCTCTGTAGTTTGCACATTGTAGGCGATTACCTTTTTTATGGATTGGTATTAGCATAGCTGTGTTCCAGTCCTGTGGCATGGTTTCAGTCCTCCAGATCATTTGAACAAGTTCAAACAATCTTAAGGATAGAGTTTCACCACCATGTACAATCATTTCGGATGTTATATCGTCGATACCAGGTGCTTTATTGCATTTTAATTTTGACAGCGCCGCACAATGGTTCAAAACCTATTAAAACACGCGCATAATTATTTTGCTCCCTTTTAAATAATTCTACATGGATGTTTAGTATTTTTTTCGTGTAAATACTAATTCTTGATGTGTTTTGAAGTATATGACATGAAATTTTATTATTATTATTGTGAATTATGGCATAAGTTTGTCAAAAACATGTTTTCAAGTGTGTCAAAAGATAGATGTTTATTTATTTTTTTACCCAATTTTATGGAACTAAATAAAATTAATTAACTATATGACATGAAATTTAATTATTATTATTCATAATTATGACATTATAAGTATGTCAAAAAAATGTTGTCAAGTGTGTCAAAAGAAAGACTTTTATTTATTTTTTTACCCAATTTTATGGAAAAAAATAAAATTAATTATTTGTATGACATAAAATTTTATTATTATTATTGAGAATTGTGGCATTATAAGTTTGTCAAAAAAATGTTGTCAAGTGTGTCAAAAGAAAGATTTTTATTTATTTTTTTACCCAATTTTATGGAAAAAATAAGCTTATTTAATTATATGACATGAAATTTAATTATTATTATTGATAACTATGGCATTATAAGTATGTCAAAAAAATGATGTCAAGTGTGTCAAAAGAAAGATTTTTATTTATTTTTTTACCCAATTTTATACAACAAATTAAAATTAATTATTTATATGACATGAAATTTTATTATTAGTATTGAGAATTATGGCATTATAAGTTTGTCAAAAAATGTTGTCAAGTGTGTCAAAAGAAAGATTTTTATTCATTTTTTTACCCAATTTTATGGAAAAAAATAAAATTAATTATTTGTATGACATGAAATTTAATTATTATTATTGAGAATTATGGCATTATAAGTTTGTCAAAAAAATGTTGTCAAGTGTGTCAAAGAAAGATTTTTATTTATTTTTTTACCCAATTTTATAGCAAAAATAAAATTAATTATTTATATAAAATGAAATTTAATTATTATTATTGATAATTATGGCATTATAAGTTTGTCAAAAAATGTTGTCAAGTGTGTCAAAAGAAAGATTTTTATTTTTTTACCCAATTTTATGGAAAAAAATAAAATTAATTAATTATATGACATGAAATTTAATTATTATTATTCATAATTATGGCATTATAAGTTTGTCAAAAGAAAGTTGTCAAGTGTGTCAAAAGAAAGACTTTTATTTATTTTTTTACCCAATTTTATGGAAAAAAAATAAAATTAATTATTTGTATGACATAAAATTTTATTATTATTATTGAGAATTGTGGCATTATAAGTTTGTCAAAAAAATGATGTCAAGTGTGTCAAAAGAAAGATTTTTATTTATTTTTTACCCAATTTTATGGAAAAAATAAACTTATTTAATTATATGACATGAAGTTTAATTATTATTATTGATAACTATGGCATTATAAGTTTGTCAAAAAAATGTTGTCAAGTGTGTCAAAAGAAAGATGTTTATTTATTTTTTTACCCAATTTTATGGAAAAAAATAAAATTAATTATTTGTATGACATGAAATTTAATTATTATTATTGATAACTATGGCATTATAAGTTTGTCAATAAAATGTTGTCAAGTGTGTCAAAAGAAAGAATTTTATTTATTTTTTTACCCAATCTTATGGAAAAAATAAACTTATTTAATTATATGACATGAAATTTAATTATTATTATTGATAACTATGGCATTATAAGTTTGTCAAAAAAATGTTGCCAAGTGTGTCAAAAGAAAGATTTTTATTTATTTTTTTACCCAATTTTATGGAAAAAATAAAATTAATTATTTATATGACATGAAATTTAATTATTATTATTGATAATTATGGCATTATAAGTTTGTCAATAAAATGTTGTCAAGTGTGTCAAAAGAAAGATTTTTATTTTTTTACCCAATTTTATGGAAAAAATAAAATTAATTAACTATATGACATGAAATTTAATTATTATTATTGATAACTATGGCATTATAAGTTTGTCAATAAAATGTTGTCAAGTGAGTCAAAAGAAAGAATTTTATTTATTTTTTTACCCAATCTTATGGAAAAAATAAACTTATTTAATTATATGACATGAAATTTAATTTTTATTATTGATAACTATGGCATTATACGTTTGTCAAAAAAAAGTTGACAAGTGTGTCAAAAGAAAGATTTTTATTTTTTTACCCAATTTTATGGAAAAAAATAAAATTAATTAACTATATGACATGAAATTTAATTATTATTATTCATAATTAATTATTCATAATTTAATTAATTAAAAATTTTATTATTATTATTGAGAATTGTGGCATTATAAGTTTGTCAAAAAATGTTGTCAAGTGTGTCAAAACAAAGATTTTAATTTATTTTTTTACCCAATTTTATAGAAGAAATTAAAATTAATTATTTATATGACATGAAATTTTAGTATTACTATTGAGAATTATGGCATTATAAGTTTGTCAAAAAATGCTGTCAAGTGTGTCAAAAGAAAGATTTTTATTTATTTTTTACCCAATTTTATGGAAAAAAATAAAATTAATTATTTGTATGACATGAAATTTAATTATTATTATTGAGAATTATGGCATTATAAGTTTGTCAAAAAAATGTTGTCAAGTGTGTCAAAAGAAAGATTTTTATTTATTTTTTTACCCAATTTTATGGAAAAAATAAAATTAATTATTTGTATGACATGAAATTTAATTATTATTATTGATAATTATGGCATTATAAGTTTGTCAATAAAATGTTGTCAAGTGTGTCAAAAGAATGATTTTCATTTCTTGTTTTAGAGAATACTAAATAGTTCTTTGGATGAAATGAAATGTAATGAACATGATATTATTATTATTGAGAATTTTTTTGCATTATAAGTTTTTCAAAAAAAATATTGTCAAGTATGTCAAAAAAATGAATTCGTTTATTTTTTCAGCAAATTTTATGGAAAAGAAAATTAGCTGTTTATATGACGTAAATGTGACATGGAAATTTTTGAATTTGTTTAGTTTTTGAAATATTTTTTGGAATTTTGAAAAAAGTTTGTATTTTTGATTTTGTAGAATTTTTGGAATATTTTTAGAATTTTGGAAATAGTTTTAATTTTTGATTTTATTTTGATTTATGGAATATTTTTGGAATTATGAACAAAGTTTCAATTTTTGATATTGTTATTATTTTAACAATATTTATACAATTTTGGAAAAAGTTTGTATTTTTAAGAATTTTTGGAATATTATTAGAATTTAGAAACAGTTTAAATATTTGATTTTATTCTAAGTTTCGGAGTTTTGAAAATAGTTAAAATTTTTGATTTTGTAATAATTTTTGGATTATTTTTAGAACTTTGAAAGAAGTTTGATTCTATTTAATTTTTACATTATTTTTGGTATTTTGAAAGAAATATGAATTTGTGATTTTGTAATATTTTCTCGAAACACTAAATGGAGAGGTTTTTGGGTAGTTTGCTGGTTGTATCATTTATTCACAAAACTATGTTAATATATGATCTGTAATAAATTTCTAAACAGAATAAAATACTAGTACTTCTACAGAGAATTTTATTTTTGATATACATATCGCTGCCTAAAACTAAAAACAATGTCCTCAGAAAAGTTTGTTGCTGAAAACCCAGACCGAAGTCCTAATATCTCAGAGCTATGAGATTTCAGCCCTTCACATATTTTATTATTTAAATAATAAAAATTTTAAAAAATGCTGTCATAACGTTTTATTTATTGATAATATTAAATTTTTTTTATAATTTTAAACAGTTGCTTCATCATCTGTGTCTTGTTTTTGAACTGTAATTTTGAATAATTGTTTCACATCTTTATGATGCTGTTCGCATGTTTGATATTAATGGGTCCGAAAAAACAAGAAATCGATTAAAAATATCTGTAAGATAGTGAATTCTTGAATCTCTTCGTGCGAGAATCTACTCCAGAAAGTCTTAAAATTTTTGTTGCAGTGCTCTTGAGCTTCTTCGGACAGTTGTCCTGTTACAAAATAATATACACACATTCATTTAATATTCAATAGTTATTTAATTTTCAGTAAAATAGAGTTTTTCTCTTACCGACTTGCAAAATGGACTGAGCTATGATGTCATAACCGTGCATCAGTATTTTATGTACTGTTGTTGACATAGGCCACCAATCAAACTCTTTTACAATTGCATTTGCAGTCTCTAGTGTATAATTAAAAAATTTATTAGGATCTATATAGAGAGCAATTTATTGCAGTGAGAATAACGTTAAATTGATGTATAAGTGTAAGACTTATTCCTGTGATTTCTGCAGTGACTTTTTCACTTTTTAAAAACCACCTAGACGTATTGCCATCATTAGAAGATCCAAAACCTAAAGTATTCGTCACGAAAATTCAAGTATTGAAAGTTTATCTTAAAGTTAGTTGTAAGAAAAAAATACAAAGATTATCTTTTACATTGTTATCTAGATTATCTTTTACATTTAATTCTCGTATGTAAGGGTGAGATACATGGAGTATCTTTTAAAATATCTTTTAAAAATTTCTTATAGGTGCTCTTCATTTTACACTGGATTTATATAATTATAAATTTTTGTAAAATTGTACCTAATTTATATTTTTATAACAAGGTTGAGTTTACCTGACAAATTTAAAAGGAAAGGGACTAGACTTGATGCAAAAAGCACATCCAAGATGAATTTAAGAAAAAATTAAATTTATCTGTTGACATGCCAAAACAAGGTAACAATGTAAAAGATAATCTTTGTACTTTTTTCTTACAACTAAGATAAACTCTCAATACTTGATTTTTCGTGACGAATACTTTAGGTTTTGGATCTTCTAATGATGGCAATACGTCAAGGCGGTTTTTCGAAAGTGAAAAAGTCACTGCAGAAATCACAGGGATAAGTCTTGCACTTATACACCAAATGAACGTTATTCTCACTGCAATAAATTGCTCTGAAGATATAGATCCTAATAAATTTTTTGATTATACACTAGAGACTGCAAATACACTTGTAAAAGAGTATGATTGGTGGCCTATGTCACCAACAGTACATAAAATACTGATGCACAGTTATGACATCATAGCTCAGTCCATTTTGCCAGTCGGTAAGAGAAAAACTTTATTTCACTGAAAATTAAATAACTATTGAATAATAAATTAATATGTGTATATAATTTTGTAACAGGACAACTGTCCAAAGAAGCTCAAGAGCATTGCAATAAAAATTTTAAGACTTTCAGGAGTAGATTCTCGCACGAAGAGATTCAAGAATTCACTATCTTACAGATATTTTTAATCGATTTCTTGTTTTTTCGGACCCATTAATTTCAAAAATGCGAACATCCACTTTACATCGCAAAACACATGAACATCACATAGATGTGAAACAATTGTTCAAAATTACAGTTCAAGAACAAGACACAGATGATGAAGAAACTGTTTAAAATTATAAAAAAAAATTTGCTATTGCAAAAATTATAACAAAATCAAAAATTGTAACTATTCTTAAAATTCCAAAAATTAGAATAAAATCAAATATTTAAACTGTTTCTAAATTCTAATAATATTCCAAAAATTCTTAAAAATTCAAACTTTTTCCAAAATTGTATAAATATTGCAAAAATAATAACAATATCAAAAATTGAAACTTTGTTCATAATTCCAAAAATATTCCAAAAATTAAAATAAAATCAAAAACTAAAACGTTTTCCAAAATTCTAAAAATATTCCAAAAATTCTACAAAATCAAATATACAAACTTATTTCAAAATTCCAAAAATATTTCAGACGTAAATGTGACATGGAAATTTTTGAATTTGTTATAGGAATTCTAAAATTTCCATGTCACATTTACGTCATATAAAAATTTAGCTATTTTTTTTCGATAAAATTTGCTAAAACAATAAAGGAAATCATTTTATTGACATACTTAACAATATTTTCTTGACAAAATTATAATGCCATAATTCATTCTTAATAATAATAATAAAATTTCATGTCATATAAATAATCAATTTTATTTTTTCCATAAAATTAGGTAAAAAATAAATAAAAATCTTTCTTTTGACACACTTGACAACATTTTTTTGACAAACTTATAATGCCATAATTCTTAATAATAATAATAAACTTTCATGTCATACATACTATTAATTTTATTTTTTTCTGAAAAAATTGGGAAAAAATAAATAAAAACCTTTCTTTTGACACACTTGACAACATTTTTTTGACAAACTTATAATGCCATAATTCTCAATAATAATAATTGAATTTTATGTCATATAAACAATTAATTTTATTTTGTCCCATAAAATTGGGTAAAAAAATAAATAAAAATCTTTCTTTTGACACACTTGACAACAATTTTTTGACAAACTTATAATGCCATAATTCTCAATAATAATAATAAAACCGAAGTAATTTCATTTCAAACAAACAATTTTATTTTTTTCCAAAAAATTGGGTAAAAAATAAATAAAAATCTTTCGTTTGACACACTTGACAACATTTTTTGACAAACTTATAATGCCATAATTCTCAATAATAATAATTGAATTTTATGTCATATAAACAATTAATTTTATTTTGTCCCATAAAATTGGGTAAAAAAATAAATAAAAATCTTTCTTTTGACACACTTGACAACAATTTTTTGACAAACTTATAATGCCATAATTCTCAATAATAATAATAAAACCGAAGTAATTTCATTTCAAACAAACAATTTTATTTTTTTCCAAAAAATTGGGTAAAAAATAAATAAAATTCTTTCTTTTGACACACTTGACAACATTTTTTTGACAAACTTATAATGCCATAATTCTCAATAATAATAATTGAATTTTATGTCATATAAACAATTAATTTTATTTTGTCCCATAAAATTGGGTAAAAAAATAAATAAAAATCTTTCTTTTGACACACTTGACAACATTTTTTTGACAAACTTATAATGCCATAATTCTCAATAATAATAATTAAATTTCATGTCATATAAATAATTAATTTTATTTTGTCCCATAAAATTGGGCAAAAAAATAAATAAAAATTTTTTTTAATTTTTATTATTTAAATAATAAAATATGTGAAGGGCTGAAATCTCAGAGCTCTGAGATATTAAGACTTCGGGCTGGGTTTAGTTTTCAGCAACAAACTTTTCTGAGGACATTGTTTTTAGTTTTAGGCTGCGATATGTATATCAAAAATAAAATTCTCTGTAGAAGTACCAGTATTTTATCTCTGTTTAGAAATTTATTACAGATCATATATTAACATAATTTTGTGAAAAGATGATACACTCAGCAAACTACTCAAAAACCTCTCCATTTAGCGTTTCGAGAAAATATCACAAAATCACAAATTCGTGTTTCTTTCAAAATTCCAAAAATATTGCAAAATTAAATACAATTAAACTTTTTTCAAAATTCTAAAAATAATCCAAAAATTATTACAAATTCAAAGATTAAAACTTTTTTCAAAAATTCTTAGACTATTGCAAAAATTATAACAAAATCAAAAATTTTAACTATTTTCAAAATTCCAAAAATTAGAATAAAATCAAATATTTAAACTGTTTCTAAATTCTAATAATATTCCAAAAATTCTTAAAAATTCAAACTTTTTCCAAAATTGTATAAATATTGCAAAAATAATAACAATATCAAAAATTGAAACTTTGTTCATAATTCCAAAAATATTCCACAAATTAAAATAAAATCAAAAATTAAAACTTTTTCCAAAATTGTAAAAATATTCCAAAAATTCTTCAAAATCAAAAATACAAACTTTTTTCGAAATTCCAAAAATATTTCAAAAACTATACCAAATTCAAAAATTTCCATGTCACATTTATGTCAAAGAAAAGAAAAAAAATTAACGTTTTTTTCGGGCAGTATTTGCAATAATAGTGAAATATCTCTAGAATAGGCAGAAATATGCAGATGAATTTAAGTGCCTCGCTTAGTACATACATCACTAGTAAATATCCAAAAAATTTGGTCGTAAGCCAGCGTAAGCCCTTCAAGTGCTTGATGTTTGAAAATTAGTCGAGCAATCATATTAAAGGAAAAAAGTATCATGTTTTAAATTTAACATATATATATACATACAAACTATATACATGAATTTATGACTTTAAAAGGTTCTAGTAATGCGCATCAACATTTTTAAAGAGTGATATAAAGTCTCATGAATGTGTGCTTATGGTACTGCTGACATAAACTTTCAATTAAAATAATTAAAAATATATGCAATAAATAACAATTATTTTTTCTTTTAATTTGTGTTCATAATAGTGATGTATTAAATTTTTTTTTTTGGTAAAACTGTTTTTTGACATCCTTAATATGTTAGAAAACAAAACAAATGGTCAGTAATGAGAAAAAAAACAAATTTTTTTTTTCACTTATGCGCGTGTTTTAATGCGTTTTGAACCATTGTGCGCCGCATCGAATTCCTCTTTGGTGGGTTCGTCTACATGTACCTTTGACGCACGAATAAGCTTTGCTCGTCGCCCGACTTGTTGCTGGTCACTTAAGTTGAGAAGATTCTCAAAATAAGCGGCCCAAGTATCTAATATATTTTTAAGGTCTACTTGTAGCTCCCCATCTTCGTTTTGAATAGCAGTCGATCTAGTTTGAGGGCCCTTCTTTAAGGTTTTAACCTGTTGAAAGAAGTTACGCGATTGATGTTCCTTATTGAAGCTTTCAATCTCCTCACACTTTCTCTTCCACCATTCTCTCTTCGTTCGTCTACATAACTTTGTAACGGCTTGTCTTGCCAGTTTATAGTTCTCCTTCGTGGACCTGGTGTTGCGTCCTTGCAGACATTTCAGATAGCAATCTCTTTTGTATTGAATAGCGTCAAGACATGCTTGATCCATCCATGGCTTCTGGGAGTGGTTTTGTGGTCGTCCAAGTATTCCCTCAGCAGCGCTTAAAACAGCATCTTTGAGCAAATACCATGACTTATCGACGTCTCCATTAATGGTTTCTGATTTCTCCAATGTTTCGGCAATATGGTTTTGGTATATATACATATATATATATATATATATATATATATATATATATATATATATATATATATATATATATATATATATATATATATATATATATATATATATATATATATATATATATATATATATATATATATATATATATATATATATATATATATATATATATATATATATATATATATATATATATATATATATATTTAAATTTTATGTCGTACCTACGTAACTGTAAGACGTGCATCTGTTGATGTGTTGTCAATTTTGTTGTATTTTATTATTTTATATATTTTATTTTATTCAAAAACAATAATAGATTTTGTGAAACCCAAGGAAACCTTTGGCTGTCTTATCAAAAATTTTATCAGTTTATACACTCGATTATCATTTAGCACATTTATTTCACATCAGTAGAATAAAGGAAATCGTTAACCGCCCACAAATTACATAATTGTTTCAAAACCATTCCGTATAACATACTCACGACTAATTTTAAATACGGTGAATCTATACGCTACAAAGTAATAATGTGCATATTCACAATAGGTTTGGGAACTTGAGATGTATCTTTTCATGAGTGTTTGCCAGGTGAAAACTGTATGTAAAACTCCTCTAAGAAAAACTCAAAAGGTTCAGTATTTCTTAAAATTGCTAGAATTACAACAGATAAAGCTAGTTTAATGCAAAAAGTATGACGACTAATTCGAAGTCATCGGCAACGTTGTTATGCACTCGAAATTCAACTACTTTCTTGGGGTTCTGTTTAACAAACGTAATGTTGATAGCAATATACTTTAAAAGCCTTAAAAGACATTACCTATAGTTGCATACAACATTTTATCTGATGATAGTGAATTCCATTATTTCAAGCGCAATCTTAACATTACTAGCACTTAAATTGGGAGTAGAACCATTTTTGGATCTTCTTTCTGCAGACTTAATTTTTTTATTTATGATAAAAAAGTTGAGTTCTGGACAACGTAACGAGCTTTAAGTTAGTGAGCTGCAGACAAATTGTTCAACTTTACAATATTTACATAAAGTGCAATAGAAATCCAAGGAAACCCACATAAACTAAAGTTTGAGCAACAGTTGAAATCAAATATTCTTCAACTACAGACTACATAATTCTTACCGAAAAGCTACAGATCTGAGGAACACTACTATAAAATAGTAAGCTGTATTCAAAGCAGAAGGTTGTCAGGGTGAAAATTAAAAAAAAAGTATAAGAATATCTGCATACTATGCCACCAAGTAGTTTCGACGGAGAAAGGATATTTTCTGCATCGGGTCAAATATATACAAATATATACAAATTAGATATTTAGTATTGATAGTATTTACTAGATAAATAATACTTTATACGAAGTTGTTTGAATCTGCATTTAAATGATGTTATGAGGTAACCATCTTCATCGAATTCGCGTTTTGGGTAACTCATTTTTTTTGAAATATCGTTCGTTGACATCGTTCCAAATTATTATCTCAATTTTTCAAATTATCTCAATTGTTCAAACCGTTCGATTATGATATTTCTTTGCTTATTGGATTGTTTTCATCACTAGCCATTAGCACGTTTGAAAAACAAAAAAATAAGAGGTTTTGAAGTTTTTCCTATTTTTTTTTTGGTTTTCTTGAAAATTTTTTGTGATGCAGTGGATTGACCCACCACTGTATGTGGTTTCACCACAGTGGTGAAATTTTGTTCGTGGGGTTGGTGTTTGTGGTTGGGGAAATAAGCCAAACTGATCGAATTAGGCTTGTTTCCCCGACTATAAATACCAACTCTTAACATGAGAGATCCTCTTAGTCGTTCTTTATCATTTAATTGGATTTTTTTTTGACAAGGGAGCTGTCATTGCACGGCATGAAAATTGCATTTTTTTTATGATAGCTAGAGAATTGAAAAACAAAAAAAAAATTTGTGTGGATATGTTCCAAAATAGTTCATTGTTTGGTGTTGTTTGGTTATCCAGCGGATGAGGGAACTTGGTTGGCCGGCACTATCAGGTGAAATTGACAGGATTAATAGAAATAACATTGGCGGGATAGGTTCATTGATTCTTTGCGTGAGTAAAATTAACATTCTTTTAATTGTCTTAATATCTGGTAAAGTCAGTGTATCACTTAATGATTCAAACTAAAAGTTACTAAACAAACGTAAACAAAATGTCGAAAGAATATATATAGGATAAACAAAAAAATAAAGAAACAAGCTTAAAGCCAAAATATTGTTATTTGTGTTGTGACTGTCAAAATAAAAAAATTAATTTATTCGTGCGGTTATTCTAGAAGGATATGATTAATTAATATAGGAAATTTTAATGATTATTGTAAACTTTTTCTGTGTTTCCCGTGATCGATTAGAATAAAATTAGTACTAGGTGAAATTAAATGCAAATTTAGTGCATTCAAAAATAATTTTTATTTGTCGCTGTAATTCTAAGATTGTACTTATTTAGAACTTAAAGTAAAGATAAATTTTCGATTAAATAAACTAAAGATCATAAAAAGATCAATAGTTATCGATTAGAAACCATGTGTTTGGGTTTCCATTTTCCGCCTTACATTAGGACCGGTTTTCATTTTTGGCTGTGAGTTTTTGGTGCTGATTTGGTGAACAACCCAAGTGTCAACGTGTATGGTTTTGACAACTGAAACCAACCAAATTAAAATAAACAAATTAAAAGAAAACAACATTCAACGGGGTGTTATCTAATCCGGGTTGAACCTCCGATATCACCACCGAATGTGGTGTCTCTCAATGATAATTTCTGGTGTGGATACGCGGGACATTACGTGTCAGGTGGTCAACAATTGAAATTCAACGTTGGTCGGATCATGACAGGATTGGCTTTAATTCATCTAGCCACTAAATTTATAATCAACTAGCGTCCATTCACTAGACGCCCGATAACTGACAAGCATTACGTGATCTTATTGGTAATAAACGATAAGCGGTTTACTATTCTAACAACACCCGGAATTTGTTAATACAGAACATTATGCGGAAGATGCTTAAATAAGGAACAGGACCTAAGAGGCGGGATCAGATTTTACTATGGGGTGAGTCATATCTGATTTTTATTTTATTTTTATGCATGAATGATTATGGTTATGTATGTAGGTGTATGAGTGTGTGTATATGGATATGTGGATGTCGGTATGTATGAGCGAGTGTATTTGTTGCATGCATGTATGTCTGTCAGAACCCAATGGAACCAGAATTGATCGTATAAAATCTAAGTTCAGAGGATATATGTACACTGTTTTAAAAAAATTGAAATTTCAACTCATATTTTACTATTTTGTTTCAGTAATTTTAATTTTTTTGCCTAGAAATTCAAAATTACCTTTTTTAATTAGCAAAATTACTAACAATTTTAATAAATTTTCAATATTTCAGAGAAAAGAGGTTTTACTAGAATTATGTAATTAATTTTGCTGAAAACATTTAGTAAAATTGCATTTAATTTTATATTCCTTAATGTTTCAAGTAAAATTCAATATTGGTTCAGTAATTTTGCTTTCCGATTTAGTAAAAATTCGATTTTTTTTATTTTAAACAAAAGAAATGTCGCTTTATTTAATTTTACTATAAACATTCAGTAAAATGCCGGTTAACTTCTAGGAAAAAGAATAAAATTGCCGTTTTCAAACAGCAGTTTTGTATATTTTTTTTATTATTAAGTGGTTTTATTGCCATTCTTGTTTCAAAGTTTAAACAGTTCAGTAGTGTTTTGTGAAAAAAAATTAGGTAAGTAAATAATTTTTTCTATCTTTACTAATAAAAACTTAGTGTTTTTACAAATAATATTTTAGATTCAACAAATCATGTATTTATGTGAAATTTGCAATAAGAGCAATGTTTCTATATCAAAATATAATGCCCACTTGAAAAGGCATGTGTCTGATTCTAATGCTAGTGTCAAATGTTTATATATGAATTGTAAACGAGTTTATTCGAATTACAATTCATTTAAATCACATTACTATAGGATGCACAGACCAAATTTAAAAAAAAGGACTATATCCAGTAATTGCCATTATTGCTCTGAACCACATTGTTCGTTTAATACAAATGTAATCGAAGACATGTTACGACATGTTAATAAACATTTGCGAAATAGTAATAAGCCAATTAAGTGTCCCATTATCAATTGTGAAAAGTTTTTTATGATAGAAAAAACTTTCCGAAATCATGTGATTATGAATCACAATATAAGATTTTTTGTAAATTCTTCCTCTAGAAATTCATCGAAAAGTTTGAATGGAGCGGGATACGTAAATTTAATTGAATCAACAACCAGCAGGCAATTAAATTTACCATCGTGTGCAGATCAACAAATTTTAAATTCAGCATCAGATCATGAAATTTTGAATTTAAATTTTAACAAAGAAGACGAACGTACAATGGTTGTCGAACAAGAAATGAATGCTTTATTGTTAGCACTTAAATGTGAGCACAATATACCTGAACGCATTATAACAATAATAGCAAGGAAGTTACTATTTTGCTCAGAATTATTAAAATCACAAGTATCGCAGATCGTGAGGAATAACAATTGTGAACAGATACTAAGCAATGTGCTTCCTCATTTAAATCTAATATCAAATAATGCAATATCGCGCTACCAACGTGAAAAAACATATTGTTTAGATTTTTTCGTTAGACCAATCAAAATTAATTTGGGTTTAAATAATTACCACAAATCCAACTATTTTTTTTATGTTCCCATATTAGAAACACTAAAATCGCTTCTAAAAGATACAAATATGTCATCACACTTTAATTTAAAAGAACAACAATTATATTCTAAGTTTTGTGATTACAATGCTGGTTTTCATTATAAGAATAACATTTTTTTTTACAAGAAACAACGTATTGAATTAATTTTCTATATTGATGCATTTAAAGTATGTAATCCGTTAGGATCAGCCAAGTCAAAACACAAACTTTTTGCGGTTTATTTTATTCTAGGCAATTTAAATGTTCGTAATAGATCTGAGATTAACAATATTATGCTTGCTTTTATCTGCACTGAATCGTTTTTAGAAACATTTGGAAAAGAAAAAGTTTTTGAAAAATTAATATCTGATATTAAAACATTAGAAACAGAGGGAATCAATATTGGAGATTGTAATAACTTTTTGAAAGGATCTTTGATAGCAATTTGTGGTGACAATCTAGGATTGCATCAAATTGGTGGATTTACGGAGAATTTCAGTAAAACAGAATTTTTCTGCAGATTTTGTCATTTAACTTTAACTACTTTTAGAGAAAATTATCGAACCAGAAAAGAGTTAAGGACAAAAACATCCTACAATATAGATGTGTCAAATTTACAACACGAACATTCTAGTCGAGGCATTAAATGGAACTCATGCTTCAATGATTTAAAATATTTTCATGTCTGCGAAATGGGTTTGCCACCATGTATTGCACATGACCTGTATGAAGGAATAATTCCATTTGATTTTTGTATGTCTCTTCATTATTTTGTTAGGAATAACTGGTTCTCTTATGATTATCTTAATATATCTTTTGAAAGAGTACAGAAAGCTTTAAAATATTCGGTATGTTTTCCTGAGATTAAAAGTACCAGCAAAAAAATTACAGGTCATGCCATGCAAAACTACTATCAACTTGTTTTATTTCCGATTGTGATACTTGAAAAAATTAAAGAGGCAAATGACAAAGTACTAGAAATGGTCATATTGTTAATTGAAATAACTCAAATAGTGTCATCACATACAATAACTTTCGAACAAATTCACTATTTGGAAGATATAATCGATAAATATTTAGAACTGCGCACACTTTTATTTCCAACTATCAAACTGAGGCCAAAACACCATTATATACAACACTATCCGTTGCTGATAAAAAAACTTGGACCGTTAGTAACTTTTTCAACACTTCGTTTTGAAAGTAAACATCAATATTTTAAACAAATTACTACCAAATCTAGAAATTATATTAATTTAATGAAAACATTAACCATGAGACATCAACTTTTACAATCAACTTTGTATGAAAAAAGATTTTCAAATTTGGTTAAAGGTACAAAAATTTATCCAAAAGAAATGGGATGTTTTTCTATTCAAGTTCCGGAAAAGTTCATTTATTACTCAGAAAGAGTGGAATATCAAAATATCAAATATTTTGCCGGTCAATCAGTTGCCATTAAAAATAATAATGACGGAACAATAATCTGTTTAACAATTAAATATATTTTAATTAGTAAAGATTATACTAAATTAGCTTTCATAGGAAACTATTTTACAATGATGTACAATTACAAATTAGGATTACATACAGTGGAGGATTTTGATTGCATCGACAGGATTGAATTTGTTTCTAGACTTGTTTCCCCATTTCCATTTTTGACGTATAAAACAGAAAACTCAACGTATGTTACTTTGCGAACATCAATTCCATAATATTGGTAAGATTTTGGTTCATATATGTAATCGCTACCAATAAGATCATTGCTTATTCACTTATAATTAACAATAATTTCTAATACATTAATTATTTCTATTTTTTTTTATTAGACAATATTGATTATAAATTGTATATTAGCTTAGCTTATTTTGTCTAATTTTTTTTAGCTGTTAGAACCATTAAGGTTATAGTGCAACTACAAGTACAATAAAAGTATTGAGTAATAGACGTATACTATAATTAACCTTACATAAATACTAACGTTTTACAATAATACATTTTTCTTCAGTTTTTCTTCAGTTACAAAATTCAAATAATAACATGAATTGTAATTCTACGATTTAACATATTCTTGTTTTTTATCTAACTTGTCATTACTTATATATTTTTGTTTCGTTTAAATAACACATAGAACCTAAAAATGTCAACACAAGCCACCGATGAACTAATGATAGCAAAAATTTGGGACCAATATCGAAAAATAAGAAAATGCTTAGTGTTTAATGGAGATCTTAGTGCTTTGATAAAAAATGGTAATTATCATTTTAATTGACAAAATTAAATTCTTCAAATCAGTACAATTTTTTATTTTACCAAATGACGCCGGCATCTCGGGATGTAAGTTGGTCTTAGAAAATGATGGTTGCGAAATTGACGATGCGGCTATAGTGAAATATTATTGCACAAAAAACGAGCCATTTCAACTTAAAGATGCAAATGTGGATTGGAAACCTGCAACACTTACGTCAATGGATCCTACAGTTAGATATACTGATGAAATAAATACATCTGGTGATCAACAACTTTTAGATATTACTAATTCAAACGATATCATTACTTGGCTACATAATGCCACCGATGTTGTTCATCCTGTAGCAAATATCATAGCGTCACCTTCTTCTTCAACTGTTTCTATTGTCAGTGGTAGAATATCATCAATAGGATCAGAAAAATCAACATTTATTGGCACAAAACAAGAAGAAAAGATGTTTGAAGACTACGAAATTCCTGTAACTAAATTTCCAACAGATATGCAGAAAATATTGCAAGAAGAACAGCCACTAGGAAGAATATATACTGATTTTATTCACTTCATCGTAAATGATATGCGCAGTCGCTCTTTCTACATTCCTGTTATAATCTTTAAAACAATTGCAGCAAAACTTATTTCTCTCTATCTGAAAAGTATTTGTGTCATCGACAGTGATGGGAATTTAGTAAGCAATGAATCGATTAGTATAGCCACGAAGTTGATAAATCATAACAATTATTTAAACAAAAGGACCAACACATTGTTAAAAAAGAAAAAAGAAAAATAAATATTTCAGACGGTGTACCGAATTTTTTTGAAAAAATGAAAGATGAAGATTTTATTGCTGAAGAAAGTGAAAAAATTCGTATTTGGCTAAAAGAAAGTTATTCTAAGGCAATACAGAATGATGAGTTTGAAAATGAGATTAGAGAAAACTTTAAAAAAACATTTACGGCTCAACGTTTATATCTTAATAACAATCCTACAATTGTAGAAGTGCAAAAGTCTTGGCCACATCTGTTAATGTCAGAATTTTTAATGGACCACTTCACCGTTTTAATGGATATCTTACCAACAGCATTTAATGACAATTGGTATAAAAGAAAACAAAACATTGAAAAATTTGCCCGATCAAAAAAGAAATTTGCTAATTTAGTTAGCAAAGACATGGATGTCGTCGCAATTTTAAAAATCTTAACATATAACTTCAATGAAAATATTGAAATGATATTTAAAACATATCCTGTAAGATTAGTACATATACACAAATGAAAATCATTTAAATAATAAATATATTTTTAACTTTCAGATTGGAACAACTCAAAATGATGTTCAAGTGTCTATTTCAACTCCATTTTGTGCTATTATTGAAAGTAAAACAAAAATATATATATATATATATATATATATATATATATATATATATATATATATATATATATATATATATATATATATATATATATATATATATATATATATATATATATATATATATACATATATATATATATATATATATATATATATATATATATATATATATATATATATATATATATATATATATATATATATATATATATATATATATATATACATATATATGTATATATATATATATATATATATATATATATATATATATATATATATATATATATATATATAATAAAATAAATATATCAAACCATTTTAGATTCACCTGATGATAATATATTTTATATTTTAATTGAAAATCGAATAGTAGACGCGCAAGTTTCATCATTGGAGAGAGCTCTAGAGATTATCATTGCCGCTCATTTTGTTTTTAACATGCAATACGCACTAGAAGTATCCCAGACAATGGAAGTATTGCAAAAACTTTGCTTCGATATAAGTTCAAATTTTGCACATTCGAACAATAAAAGGCAAAGATTAAGCGTAAAATCAAAAATAACAAATTTTTTGAAAGCAATATTATAATCAAATTTTGTAAAATTATCTCTTGAATTAAAGTCATTTCATTGTAAAAAAATAACCACCAATAAAATGAAAATTCAAAAAATTATTAGCGTTTCATTTATATTTAAATTTTAGGAAGATCCAAAAACTAAAACGTAAATAATTTCAATTTGCTAATTGAAATCTACTGTTTTTAAACAGCAAAACTAATTTTGATAATAATTGAAAAATACTGATTTTTTTAAGTAATGCTTACTTATTTTTACTTTAATTTTCAAGCAATTTTACTTACATGATATTACTGTTTATAAAAATTAAAATTACTTCCCATGTTGATTTTTACTTACACGTGTAAAATTGCTGAAAAAAGTAAGGCATTTTTTCCTACTCGAAAAAATCAGTAAAAATCAACAGATTTTTAAAACAGTGTAGTAAATTCCGTCTAAATTAATTAACTTATTTTTAGTAAACATTCGTGAACCTGATTGTGGTGTGAACTAGTTTTCGTAATTAGTTCATCACGGTAATTAGAAAAATATTTATATTAAAAAAAAACAGGCAGGTTAGAACATATAATTGTAAATATATTGACTTTCCTCACCATAGCTAACAAAACCATCATTAAACTAACGTGTTTATAATAAACAATGTGCAATTACCGTGATAATCTAGAAACACCATTAATCATAATGTTAAATATTAAAATACGTTCAATCATCGGAACATGTGCCTCATTAGTAAAATAAATAAAATCAAAATTGAATAGTAAAATTTTGACTAAATCAATTCAATAATAAATCCAACGCGTATGTGAAGCTTATTCAATTCGTCAACAGTTAATTGAAATTTTATGTTTACTTAAATATAATTTAAAATGAGCAAAATTTTAATCCAAAGTATTTGAATAATAAAGACTGGTTTTATATTATTATTATAATTCGGTGCAGCTTCTCATTTGATCTTATTTAAAGTATGGGGTTTTCATCAGCATTACAAGGTCGTGCGGCGCATGATACATTGCATTCCAAGCAAGATGCAGAGTTACGATTTCTTGATACAATGAAACGACCAGCTAAATGTGATAAAGAATACTCAATAGCGTTGGCCGCAGTACACAGTATCACAAGGATTAAAAATAGATCGTGTTGATGAATTTAAGGGTAGCCTTATATCTAAAGCATGGCGTACAGTTATTAATGGAGCATACATTAGATTAACTTTGGGGTATGAGCGTATGAATGTAGTAGTTGATGAGTGGGGTGGTGTGAATGTGCGTATGAGCCTGGATGTGGGTAGAAGTCTGTGGGTATAGATATATGTGTGTAAGTGTGAGTGGATGAAGTGCGAGAGCGTGTGAATGTGTTCGAATTAGGCGGTCGGACGTGGTGATCGCGGTTCTTTCGTATATGGGGGTCGCCAGAGTCTCAGTCCCTTAGTTGCTTATTTTCTCCTATACGTTCTTATCATGTTCTACGCGTACTATTGTTTATTTGTGCTGGAGGAGCAGGATTTCTTACTCGTCCCCATAGATTGCAGCCAGTCTGGGGCTATAAATAAATCTCGCTAGGTTCGCGGCCTGCTATGCCACTTCGGTGATCTATACCGAAGCAGCGCTTCATTACAATGATTGGAATGCAATGTATATTTTTAAAATATATATTATGTTAATAATACATTTTATTTTTTAAAATACGTAGAACGAAGATGTTCATATCATACAGTTTAACTGAAAATCAACTTATCGGATTGGCGTTTTACTAACTTTTTAATTCGTTATATCCAATATCCAACCAACGACAGACTTTGAAAAACCTGCAATTCTAGCATTCGTATTACAAAATAAAATACTGGTATGATAATGGTACTGGCTTAGTTATAACACCGGTTTTAGAAATTTTGTCCAGTATTGCAAGCTCTAAGATAGAATCATAACAAAGAATTGAAGCACAAAAAAGGATGAGCGGATGTGGAGGATGGATGAAAAAACAAAATTTCAGTTTCAAAAGTCATAAAAAAAACACAAACTTTTTTCAAAGTAAAATAAAACCATTTGCACTAGTATTTGAATTACTTCGGTCTGAAAGACCTAAGTATTACATTCATGAGCTCAAAGTGAAATTCTTACCCCCACTTTTTTTGACATTTCTCGACGTTTTAGGACCTCCTGATTCTAAAAAAGCAAAAAAAAAAAATGTATGTCTGTCTGTCGGCCGGCCGCTGGACGGATTTGAAAAATTTTTTTTTCTAAAAATAGGTTTACTTAATAGGAAGAGCCGAAAGGACGATGTGTTCGATAACTGCACCGGAAGTGTGTCAAAAAAATCGAAAAGGTGTCAAAACAAGGAAATTTGCATATTTTTTGCTTAAAAAACGTTCATTTTAAGTGATTACGAGTAGGAACATTAAATTTGGAGAAATCTTGATGGTCCGGATTGGTATGTGAGACGAAAATCTAGATTATTGCATTATAAGTTTTTCAAAAAAATGTTGTCAAGTGTGTCAAAAGAAAGATTTTTATTTATTTTTTTACCCAATTTTTTTTTTGGAAAACAAGAAAATTGTTGGTTTGAAATGAAATTTTATTATTATTATTGAGAATTATGGCATCATAAGATTATCAGAAAAATGTTGTCAAGTGTGTCAAAAGATTTTTAATTAGTTTTTTACCCAATTTTTTGGAAAAAAATAAAATTGTTTGTTTGAAATGAAATTTTATTATTATTATTGAGAATTATGGCATTATAAGTTTGTCAAAACATGTTGTCAAGTGTGTCAAAAGAACGGTTTTTATTTATTTTTTACCCAATTTTTTACAAAAAAATAAAATTAATGATTTGTGACATGATATTTTATTATTATTATAGAGAATTATGGCATTATAAGTTTGTCAAAAAATAATGTCAAGTGTGTCAAAAAATGATTTCATTTATTTTTTTAGCCAATTTTTTGGAAGAAAATGTAGCTGTTTTTATGACGTAAATGTAATTTAAAATGAAATTGGACATGGAAATTTTTGAATTTGCTATAGTTTTGGAAATATTTTTGGAATTTTGAAAAAGTTTGTATATGTGATTTTGTAATAATTTTTACAATATTTTTAGAATTTCGGCAAAAGTTTTAATTTTTGATTTTGTAAGAATTTTTGGAATATTTTTAGAATTTTGGAAAATTTTTAATTTTTGATATAATGATAATTTTTGGAATTTTGAAAAAATTTTCAATTTTTGATTTTGTAATAATTTTTGCAATATATTTAGAATGTTGGAAAAAGTTTGAATTTTTAAGAATTTTTGAAATATTATTGGAATTTAGAAAAAATTTTAATATTTGATTTTATTCTAATTTTTGGAATATTTTTGGAATTTCGAAAAAGTTTGGTTTTATTTAATTTAACAATATTTTTGGAATTTTGATTATAATTTTCCGGCAACGTATTGATGTTTCGTGTTAGTTTTGTAATAAATTTTTAAACAGAGATAAAAAATACTAGTACTTTAACAAAGAGTTTTGTTTGATATACATCGCTGCCCAAAACTAAAAACCATGTCCTCATAAAAGTTTTTTGCCGAAAACTATATCAAAATCCTTAACCCAGACCGAAGTCTTGATATCTCAGAGCTGTGAGATTTCAGCCCCTCCATATTTTGTATTATTAATTAAGCTTAGTATAGTTGTTACTATTGCGTTTGTTTGTGATGTTTGTTTGCTATTTGCTCAAAAGATCGTAAGTGTACAAAATAAAGGTACTTTAAAAAACTATTTTAAACAATTTTTATTTAACTATTTTTCAGGAATTTAACACTTAGATCTGTTCCGCCCAAAATAGTTTCCACCTTCTCTTTTTATAATTACTATCGCTACACTAAAATAAATTGAGAAGATTCATTTAACACCAAATTAATATATTTATTAACCAGATATGTCTGGTCCAGGTCGGGCATTTTATTTCCATAATTTTGCATTTTTTATTTTAATAAAAGTGTTACAGCCTTATTCTCGAGGGTGGCTACCATAGCGCTTTACTCTATAAACAGTTAGATACTCAACTAGGTATTTCGACCAGAACACCTTTATGTTCTAGATAATAAACTTAAGCCAATTTCAAATCTGAAAAAGTGCATAGCATGGGATCTTCAGATATTCCGAGATCTTTACTGCAAACTAACTACGAACTAAAATAAGTGGTCCAAAAAGCTTTAAAATGCTGTTAAACGTGAAAAAACCATTAAAATTTCGATATGATATATCATCTTATACACAATTTCTTATTTTGGTCAATTGAAAATTTAGCATTTGATCTATAGACCCCGATGACTTTGTACAGAACACCGCAAAAGCAGCCTCATACTAACTAAAACGTTTTATCAAAGACACATCAAAAACTCTTAATGAATGTTTTCTGTTGTTGCTATATCCTTAACAAATAAAAAGAGTTGGTCAAGTGCGAATAAAATCAGGGTTTCAAAGTAGAAAAAAATAAAATATTAAAATTAATATTTGCGAAAAGAATGTTAGACTATGGTCAATCAGTTTTGAAACAAAATAATTCTTAGAAGTATTTGGATGCTCAGAAAATTTAGGGAAAGTCATAAGTAAATTAAGGAAAATAAGCTCAACTCCGTAAAAGTTCCGGAATGGGGGCGGGGGTAGCTAAATATACGTTTTGAGGGTTTATGATGGTTTTTTACGATTTGTGGCTGAAATATGCATCCTATCGAAAAAAAACTATTATGAAAGTGGTATAGATATAATTAAAAAACCTTAAACTTTTCTATTGATCATTTTTCAAAAGGGGCTTCTTTTCGGGGGGGGGAGGGGTGGGGGTTTTGTTCTTTTACCTTAACTTTTTTGACAATAACTCAAAAAATGTGAATCGCCAAATTCTAAAAAAAATTACAATGTTTCTTAAATTAAATGCTCTTTCATATGCCCCATTTGTTCGGATCGAAATAGATTTTTTTCACCTTTTTCCAATATCGCCCCCTCAAAATACTGATTCTAAAAAAGCAAAAAAAATGTATGTCTGTCTGCGGGTCACAACCGACGAAATCTAAGAAAACGGCTGGAAGGATTTAAAAATTTTTGATTCTAAAAATAGGTAAAGTCAATGGTGAGAGCCGAAAGGACGATTTGTTCGATAGCTGTCCCAGAAGTATGTTAAAAAAATCGTCAAGTGTATCAAAACAAAGAAATTTGCATATTTTTTGCTTAAAAAACGATTACGAGTAGGGATATTGAATTTGGAGGAATCTTGATGGTCAGGATTGACCAAATGTGAGACCAAAATCTAGATTATTGCATTAGAAATTTGTCAAGAAAATGTTGTCATTTATTTTTTTAGAATATAATAAAATTAGTTATTTGTATGAAATGAAAATGAAATTATTATTATTTGAGAATTTTATTGCATTATAACTTTCTCAAAAAAATATTGTACAAGTACGTCAAAAAAATGATTTCATTTATTTTGTTAGCCAATCTTTTGGAAAAAAATAAATTTAGCTGTTGTATAGACTGTTGTAAATGTGACATGGACATTTTTGAACTTTTTATAGTTTTTGAAATATTTTTGGAATTTTGAAAAAAGTTTGTATTTTTGAATTTGTAATAATGTTTGCAATATTTTTAGAATTTTGGGAAAAGTTTTAATTTTTGAATTTTTTAGAGTTTTGGTAATATTATTAGGATTTAGAAAAAGTTTAAATATTTGATTTTATTCTAATTTTTGGAAGATTTTTGGAATTTTGAAAAAGTTTCAGTTTTTGATTTTGTTATAATTTTTGAAAAAACTTTAATCTTTGATTTTGTAATAATTTTTGGAATAATTTTAGAATTTTGAAAAAAGTTTGATTTTATTTAATTTTTACAACATTTTTGGAATTTTGAAAGAAATATGAATTTCTGGTTTTGTAATATTTCCTCGAAACGCTAAATGGAGAGGTTTTTTAGTAGTTTGCTGATTGTATCATCTTTTCATATCTTTTATATCTTTTTATTCATCTGTTATAATATAATTTTCCGGCAACGTATTGATGTTTCGTGTTAGTTTTGTTATCAATTTCTAAACAGAGATAAAAAATACGGGTGCTTTTACAAAAAGTTAAGTGTCCTCATAAAATTTTATGCCGAAAACTATATCAAAATCGTTAACCAAAACCGAAGTCTTGATATCTCAAAGCTGTGAGATTTCAGCCCCTCCATATTTTTTTGTTCAAAAGCTACCACTTTTTTTATATTTCCAAAAAAGTTTGAAGTTTTTTTATTAAATAGGTTCGGAACGAAAACATGAAAAAACACTAATGCTTAAGTTTATTCAAAAAACAGTGTAGTGAAAAATTCTAAGATATAGTTTTAAGAGATTCTGAATTCAAGTCCTTCCTTCCCTGTCCTTCAAGGACATCGCAGTCCCGTAAAACAAACGGAAACAACTTTATTTATTTTTATATTTGTCATCTTTAGCAGACAGGCTAGCTTCTACTCATCTTAAATTTCAGGTCCATAGGATCTATAGTTTATGAGATAATCGATTTTAATACAAAAAACTACTCGTAGTCTCACCAATAGTGTTCCGTATAAAAAACGGGATTAAAACAAATTTTCTAAAAAAACAAACTTTCAATTGAAAAAGTTGGCTATGAAATTTTCAATTTTTTATCTTTTTCAGCGCTCTTTGTTGAAACCTCAGCTTTAAAATGGTATAAAAAACATATTGTTCGTATGGAAAAGCAATTCCTAGTCTGGAGCCTGGGCTTTCGTCGGGTTGGTTTCCATTAAAATTTCATTTTTTTAATATTTAAAGTTTCACGAATAACACAGAGCCAGTTGGCGGCATAGAATCTTCAGATATTCCGAGATGTTAATAATTGGTAATTGATTATTTTTAACATTTTTAGTGCTTAACTCCTTAAACATAAAAAACAAGCTAAGAAGATAAAAATTTATGTTAACACAAAATGCGTATTTTCAATATCGATGTTGGATTTTTAAGGCATACAACATTACAATTACAATTGAATAAAAACTGTTGTACAAAAAATTTAATTTAAATTCTTAAAATTAGTAACGGAAGAAAGTGATTTGACATACTCTTCCGAAGTGATTTGGCCCTTAAAAGCACCTTAAGTTACATAACTATAACATAACTAAAAATGCCGGCTTTTCGAGTAATTTATCACTGTTTACTTTTAGAATTATAGCACATCACTATTTGTATAATAATTGTGTAATGAATAAATAATAAAATAATTTAACATGAAAATCTGTTTTAATGTTTATTTCTTATTATAAAGCAATCAATTAATAGTTTTGTAGATGTAATTAAGATTTAATTCCCCTTTTTTAAAGTAATAAAATATTGAGTAATCAACTTACATGAATCACGACGAAAAACAAGAAAATTTATAATATTTACCTAAGACAGAGTGATTCTAGTGCAGCTGGTGCTGTTTTTAGATAATCTTGTCTTAACTGTGATAAACTAATATTAAATAATATAAGCTAATGAGCTAAGATTTTTTATGTCTTGGGTCTTGAAACATTTTAAACTTTATGAAATTTATGAAAAAAAAAACATATATTTGTTCCCAATTTTTCATTTTTAATAAGATCACCCTGTGTTCTATAAATTGTTGTTCAAAACAGAATTACCTGAAAATTTTATATAAAAAGAAGCATTTGATTCTTTGATTTCAATTGAATTCAGAACTGTGTTTTAAGAAGTTAATTCAAATTAAGAAAAGATTTTAGGAAACATAAGAAAAAAGGAGAAAAATGATGATAAAGGTAAGAAATTGAAAACTAATTGGAAATATTTTCTAACTAGAATTAATTTTTTGTTTAGATATTTTGTTTGTTGGCTCTAATAGCTATTGTATATAGTACACCGGTTGCGGAAAATGAACAAAAAGGATTGGAATCATTACCAATTAAAATTACTGATGGATTGGAAGAAACTGGAGAGTTATTAGAAGGAGCAGAACAAAGATGGCATGGTGGTGGAAAACGGCGTGGGGGTGGTGGTAGAGGATGGAATCATAACAGAGAATGGAATCATAACAGAGGATGGAAGCACAACAAAAGATGGGGCGGAGGTGGAGGATGGAGTGGTTGAAAAAAACAAAATTTCAGTTTCAAAAGTTTTACAAAAAAAAATCGAATAATAATTTTTTTAAAAGTAAAATAAAACTATCTTGGCCGCAGTATTTGAAATTTATATTATTTAATCTTTGTATTGTTGTAACTATCGTGTTTGTTTGTAAATGTTTGTGATATGTGTTTGCTATTTGCTAAAAATTATTTTCTGATTCATCAGTGAACAGTTTCTCTTGATCTAATAGCTATTTATGTATTTAAAAGGGGGTAAAGTATGTCTTTTTTGCTTGAGAGTAAAATTGTTGTTCGAGGCATCAAACACTCGAAAGCAAAACATATACTTTATGCCCGAATTACATACAAGATTTTTGTACGAGTAAGATTATGTATTATTTCATAAATTAAAAAACATATATTTACACAAACTAGTAAAATAGTTTTTGAGAAAATTGTTTAATCCAAGTAGTTTTTCATTTCATATTTATTTGACTAAATTATGCACTAAATGTTTATACCACTCGCTACGCTAGTTTCGGGAAACTTCATCCTCGTGAAGAGTTGCCATCATTCTCAACTCATCCAAGAATCTCCCGACTAGAATTTGGTTTAGGTAATCCGAAATGCGAACATGGCCCTGGTGAGGGAATGATAAGGCAACCCTAATTATGCATCGCCTAATTATTACCAAATTGGGCTCCCATTAGGTCGGCCCAAATAAAAAATCATATTTTTAAGTTCGGTTTTCTTCATGTGAACCTAATGCCGGTAACCTTAGGTTAGTTTAAGTCTGAAGTTCGTTAAAATAAGTAATCTGGGCCTAGATAGGAAATTCAAAACATGTGCCGAACTCTTTTGATCTTTTCAATGAAGTATCATTATTAAAAAAATATATTATAAAAATTATGTAATATACGTTTATTTTGTTTTTGGTTGAAATTAAACAATTACAATTTAGTCATCATAATGTTGTCGAGAAATAAAAGTGGTTTTCGAATACGTGAGCTTGCTCGCTTAGGAACAAAACGATTTCGTGTTTCTAAACGGGAATTAATGCAGAATTGTGAAACTGAAAGTACTAAAATACTAGCACTCAGTGAAGGAAATGTTAATACTTCGGATAATTATACAGTTTCAAGTTGTGATGAATTAAGAAGTGGTAATGACCCTATTCATAATGGTACAAAAGAAAGCCAAGCTGTTGTTGAAGAAAGTGTTGAATGTTTAGTTCATAGTATTAATAGTGCCGATAGTTCTGATAGTGAAAAATTTAGTGATGATTTTGATAGTGTTAGTGACAATTCATGTTCTGAGATACAAGAATATGAAAACAATTATGTCTTACATTTAAATGACGTTGAAGATATTCGTCAATGAGCACTGATGAATCCACCGATTTCCCACGCCAGATTGGAAAAATTATTGGAAATTTTAAGAAGGCAAGCATATCCAAATCTTCCAAAAAGCGCCAAAACTTTTTTGGGAACTATTTCTGGTGAATATAATATTGAAAGCATTGACAATACAAACGAGTTTATATACTTTGGAATACGAGAA
>CAVNZG010000507.1:0-33678 GCA_963693315.1 Diogma glabrata | reverse complement strand
TTATGATCCCGTATATTTTGCATATCAATAAATAAATTTTTATCACAACACATGTGAGAGGTTGCACCACTATCTAAGCACCATTCGTTTTTTTTTAATACACAGTTTAATTTCACCGTAAATAATGAAAGCGAAAAATTAGTTTTTCTATTGTTGTCGCGTTTCATCGGAGAATTATTGCACTCATTAGCATAATGACCTCTTTTACGACACAGATAACACTTAATTTTATTTTTAAATTGTTTTTTATGTTTTTCTTTAGTTAAAAGCGCATGCTCAGTACTCACAACATTACCGGTTTTCACCCATGTTATTATTTCTTCGTTGCTCTTCTTCTAAGATTTTTATTTTTAAATTATGCAAGCTTGGAAGCTCATCCCGTGATTCAATGGCAACCACAAAGTTTTCATATTTGTCTGGCAGTCCACATAGTAACATAATTACTACAACTTCATCGGGTATTTCTATTCCAACCTCAGACATTTTATCAAGAATGCCGAAAAACATTTCCACATATTCTTTTATAGACTGATTTACATCTACTTTTAATCTCATTAGTTGTTTGAAAAGAGAACATTTCGATGTAGGTCCTTTAGGCTGAAAAATTTGCTCCAATCTATCCCATGCGTCTTTAGATGTACTACAGCTTTTGACATGGATCAAAATTCCACTCTTAACACTTAAAATTATAGTGGCTAACGCTTTCGAATCCTTTTTATCCCACGTCGTTTTGTTGGCTGGTGTATCACCTTCCGTTTTAACCTGTGTTCCGTTCACATATTCCCATATTTCACTATGAATTAACACATTTTTCATCTGAATCTTCCAGGTATCGTAATTGTTGTCATCTAGTTTATCAATTTGGTACAGGGAACTCATCCTTACCCAAATGTTGTCACCGGCTTAAAAACAAACAAAAAATAGATGACTTAAATCTTATATTTTTCAAAACGTGGCCTGGGCCCATAACCTGTTGGTTATACGATGTTAATCAAACAGAGTTTTGCGGTGAACTAACTTATAATTTTAATTACATGACTTATTTCATTTATACTTTTTTACATAATTCAAATATTAAATATAATACAAGATAACATGTTTTTGTAATAACAAGTTATACATTTTTTTACAAAATAATTTGCAGGGGTGGCCAACATGTTTAAAATTCAAAATCAGACTGTAGTATGATAGAGATGAATATTTATGGTTATCAACCGACCACCATAACTAATATTAATGGTGACTGATCTTCTGTCAAATCGTTTTTTTTGTTTGTTTGTTTTCCTTTATTTCTCTGAGAGAGAAACCGGTTTGTCTTCCTAAAGACGTGCGAAAATTTTTCATTTGATTCAAAATTGTACAATTATTGCAAATTTCTTTTAAATCTATAAGAAAAAAACCTACCACAAAAAAATAATAGTTTCTCCCTCACTGCTACTATATAAAAAGAAATAAGAAAAATGACAGATTAGGATTTGATTCTAACCAAACATATAAATTTTAATCTTTTATCTATTAAAAATAAACTACGCAATAATGAAAAGTTGGTCGCCAGCTAGTTTTCATAATATACTTTCAGGATGTATACATAACTTAAATATTTGAACATTGGCATTATAAAATAATAAAATATTCACTATCATAAAATCACTGGAAATAACACAATAAATGTAAAATACTCTCGTAATTATTTTCATTCATTTTATAAAAATTAGCACAACTAAAAATAATAGATTGTACTTTTTGTTTCGTTTTAAATTATTTAATTGTTTTTAATTTATAATTTAATACAATAGTTGGTTGTTGTAAATAAACAGAAATGCAAATGGCGAAATGAGAAATTGAATATGACATTTTTGTGAACACGATTTCTTATGTCTCTCTTCATACAATTTTAAAGTTATGTTCTCTCTATATTTATATATACTCTAAGATGGTTATATATCTGTTCAAATAACTACTTCCGACATTTATATGTGTGTCATAATTGAATTGTATCGTATATTTGCCGAATATTATATTCGTTTTTTGATCTTCCGTTGCAAAATTCTTAAAACGCGCCTTAAGAAGTTTTACTTCAAAATTAAATAAATTACAGAAATTGAAATTAAGATAACTAGAAGATTAGGCCATAACGACTCGCTAATATTATACTATATTAAATTTATTCCGAAGTTTGTCAAATAAATTTTAAAGAGATAAAAGAAAAAGGTTATGTTTTGTGTTTGATGTTGGAAGCTTCATCTGTGTTTGCAGAATATATCAACTGATAAAGCAGATTGGCTTATTCCCGTTACTGGTGTAACGAATTTTGGGAGAGCAAAGAGGAGTTACTTGTGGGAGAAGCATCACCACATGTCGGGGTGATTTACAATTATAATCCGGAACCTTCAGTCAAAGGAGTAAGTGGCAGGATCTGGACAAAACCATGCGGTGAGTGTCTTAGTTTTATTACTTTTAGGTGTGGGTGTGAATGTCCTAGTATATTTGTTGCATGCGCGTATGAGTGTCAAAATTTAATTGAAACCATACATATCCCAGAAATTTTGCATAATTATTAAAATTACCAAAAATTTTATGATATAAATTTTTAAAAACAAAAAAAAATCAGTAAAAATTTAACCGCCAAAGTAAGGGAAAGTTTAAAGTAGTGTTAACTACCATAGATTCTTGTGATAACCATTCCTAAAGTGTTATTCCAATTTTATATTGCATTTATGTAACAATATGGTTGATGGTCAAATGAAAGAACTTGAAGTTGTGTCATGTAATGGTTCATCGGCAAATTTATAACAAGGTTGACTTTCATATCAAACATTTGCATTATAATGCTTACAAGATGAGCGGACTATAATTAATTTATCAACTAAAATTAAATGGAGAGGTCTTCATTTTGACAAGAACCTCAAAACAAAGGGAACCGAATTTTTATTAAATTCCGGTTCTCGGTAGATGTTGGTAATTCACCCGTTCTATCTGATTGTCGAACAAGCTGGCCAACGTTACTCAACCTAACCCGCTCAACCAACGATGTTGTAAGTTTATCCATGAATGTTTTATCTTGGTTTCGATATAATTCTTTTTTTTCGAATTGTAAGTTAAATTTTCGGTAAAGGGCAGGCCAAGCTCGAATTTGGACCGTATACCAGCTGGACGACTCTTGTAGCTCGTATCAAAATATATTATTGGTATTGCATGTATTCGTTCCGATATCTTTTATCGAATTAATTGGAATATAAAAAGGTAACCATAATTGGCAAAAAAATTCGCAACATAAAAATGAACAAATTTTAATATAATTTTTTTTGTTTTATTCTGTATATATTCAATATTTGGGATAGCGAAATAATATTTTCTTCATAGGTTATCTCCTTTAAAATAAATATTAACAAAATATATATATTGATACTTTTTATAAATTCATTTTAATTCTGATAATAAAATAATTCACTGCAAAAACCTTTTAAGTGTATTAACCAAAAAATAGAAAAATTATAAATAGTGGCTTGTTTCAAGTGTGTTTGAGTGTGGGCCTGATGGTGGATGATGGTCAAAGAAACGACTGTCTTGAAACGTCAATGTTTATCGCCAACTGTACAAGAATGTTGGCTGTCATATCAAACATCTGCTTTATAATGATTATACAAAAGCGAGAAGAATTTGATTAATTTATCAAATAAAATTAATTGGATAGGTAATCATTAGGACCAGGACCTCAAATCAAATAGCATCGAATGTTTACGATCTGTTTATTTGTTTTATAATTCATCTGTTTTACCTGATTGTCGAACAATAACTAACCAACACAACAAACGATTCCTTAAGTTTATTCACCAATATTTTATCTTGGCCTCGTTTTAATTCTCTATTGAATTGTATTTTAAATAGTTTATTGATTAACGAAGCGATCAAACAGTTTTCCGGGAAAGATGATAGAACTGTTTTGATTGAATTTGGTTATTTATTTGTCATCGGTAATTAAAGTTTTTTGCGAACATGGATATGATCCTAGACCAAACCTAAATTTATTCTTGAGGGATGATGCTCATAACTCGTATCAAAATATGTTGTTGGTCGTATTAGGTCAAACATGGTATATGTTCTCTCCGATATATTTTATGGACTTAATCAGAATATTCAGATGCAATAATAAATGCCAACAATTCGCAACAAATTTTATTATAATTTGGTTTATTTGTTTTTGTCCAGTTAAGTTATAAAACTGTTTAGGCCAAATGGTTGAACTTGTTACATTTGACCCGTTTTCTTCTATAATTCTCCAAACTGTGCCTTGTAAAAACGTACGTAAGAACTGAATCACTGGCAATAGAATCACATCATTTTGGGGTTTTACATTTTTTTTTTTTGGTTCATACAATATTTGAAATATCAAAATTAATATTTTCTTCATCGGTCCTCTCCTCTAAAAATAATAACAAAATACATACAGTTACCAATTTTTTTTTATTTGAACTTAATTGTTTTTTTTTTGCAATATGGGCATGGATGTAGGTATGGGTGTATGTGTGCATGTGTGTGCGAATGGGTATAGATACACAGACACCTGTGTGTGTGGACACACGAGTGTGTGGATTTGTGAGAGTAGGAGGTGCGAGGGCGTGTGTATATGTGTGTGAATGTGGGGTTGGACATGCTGATCGCGGTTCTTTTGACTAGGGTATCGCCAGAGTCTCATTTTTTTACTTGTTTTTTTTGCCATTCCCGTGTTTATCATGTATTTCGTGTACATTTCCGTATTTGTGCTGGAGTAGCAGGAATTACAACTCGATCCCAATGCTGTCGCTAGTCAGGAGCATATAAATAACCTCAACCAGTTACGCGACCTGCTATGCCTCTTCGTTGTCTAACAACGAAGAAAGCGCTTCATTACTCCCATAGTGGTCGATTTTGATCGATTATGATCAATGTTGAGCTACGGCTCTGACTATACGCTGGTGTACATCTGGCTCAGTATTGTTCCCAACCCTATTTTTGATTTATATCAACGAATTGCTGAAAATTACCAGCAACCCAATAAATAGGTTTGCAGATGATAGTACTCTACACAAGTCGTTCGAGCCCCTTCCTTCAAAAGGTAAAATGCACGAACGAATTAATCCCGCCCGGAGAGACGCTGCCATAAACGTGAATAGAGACCAAAAAGAAGTCGCCGATTGGGGGGTGACCAAAACCTGGTCAGTTTCAACACTACCAAAACACAGCTGTTGATTGTTTCCAGATCAAAGACCGAGTTCCCCAAAGGTATTTTATTCAGTATGTGTGATGAACCAATAGGTTAATGTAAAAACATTCGTTTATTGGATGTCACGGTTTCAAATGACCTACTCTGGAACGACCATGTAATGGCGATGGCAAAACACGCGTCTAGAAAACTAAATAGATGCAAAAAAAATTTCACACCTTACTAATTGCTCCATGCAAGTCCTATATTCGTCCCTGTATGAACTTCTGTTGTCAAGTTTGGGTGCTGCTTCTGTTTCCAACTTGGCCCTTTTGGACTCTGTTCAAAAGCGGGCTATACGAATTGGGGGTGATCGAACTTTGACATCAGAACTTGATTCCATACAACATCGTCGCACTGTTGCTGACCTCGTTGTTTTTTACAAATATCGTCATAAACAGTGCTCAGATAAAATCAGCAGCATCATGCCTCAAACTTATTTTTACCCCCGTTCCACACGGCATTCGGCTAGTCAACGGTCAAACGGTCGAGATCCCGTGCTGTCATACTGGCAGATCGCAGAAAAACTTCTTTGTCTAAACTGCATACAAATGGAATAGTTTGCCGGAATCCATAGTCCCAGGTAGTTTCAATCCGCAAGTTATTGTGGGACCTACGTCTTAAAAGGTATTTATGTGTTGTTGTGACACTAATTGTAAACCCTATAACACAACACTTTTATTTTAAAAGAAATTATAGTCAATATTAGTTAAAACACATTAAAATATTTTGAGGCACAATAATTAACTACTGTGCACTATTTTAACTATTTGATTTTAAATGAAATAATATCTCGATTTACCGATGTGGTTTTATCTTATCCCTTTCGCACTGGATTCACAATTTTAAAATTTCATTTATTTAAACCATATTTTAATTTTTTGTCCTCTCGCTCAACATTATTAAACAAATTAAACATTATTAAACAAAAACGGCAATACACATCAAATCAAATTTCCAATTTTATTTCATAAAGATTTCTTTCCATAACCCGAAGACTCAGGCTTCAAACCCGGTGTAATTAAATATATAGTAAAAAAACTAACACAATTTATTTTGTTCTCAATAAACTTCTTCATCATCTAACCCTACAAAACATTAAAGATTAATATTATACATATTAGAACTAATCTTAATTTGTAATGCAACAAAACTTATTACTTTATTAAAGTTATAACACAGAAAAGCTAAATGTTACCGTAGTACATTTTCAATATTTTGATATTCAATTATAATCTGATGAGTTGAAAAGTTGTTACGCTGTTTTGTGGCTTACAAAAAGTTATAGTTAAAAGTTATAGTTCCAAAAATCAGCTACGACAGTGTTCTACTGAGTCTGAAATTGTAACAAATATGCTACTAAATTTTTAATTTTATGGTTATTATTTTAACCTTCCCACGAATAAATGTTTTCTTTTACTGTTTCCATGAAAATTAGTTATCATTTTACGAATAGGAAATATTTTCTGTTTTTCCGATATAAACATGAAAAAATATTTCCTCTTGTGACTACAAAAAAAAATTCAATAAAATAAATCTTTTAGATAAAAAACTTTCTTGAAGTTTTTTATTTTATATATAGCAGCATCCTATGTAAGCTGAATTTTAAGTTTATTTTACCTTTTTCCTTCTATAAGTTTCCATTAAAAAAGAGATAAACTGTTTTGGAAAATTAAATCAATAAAGATCAAGTTGTAAATGTGAAATTATGTAACTAATAGAAAATTGTCATCCTGTTGGATTATTGAAGGATTTATAATAGGTTTTCATTGTCTGGGAATGTCTATTGACTATATTTTGAACTATTGAGGAGTTAAGAGGAAAATGTGTTTTCAAAAATCTAATTTTGGTGATTTTTAGTTTAAATGAAAGAAGATGAAGAAGCCGATAACAGTTCCGTTTATGTTGTAATTTACTTTGCAGTATCTCTTCTTACGTCACAAAGTTTATTTAATGTCTGCAAATGATGTTAAACAAAAAATTGAAAATTTATATTTTATATGAAGTTTCAATTATGAAAATTCAATTTTTTTGTCATACCATAACAAAAAAAAAACATAAAAATAATAATAAAATTAAATTAAATTTATATGCGATTTGTAGTTAAATTTACGAACTAGTTTTATCTGAATTTGACATTTTCGGTTTCGAAATTAAATTGAAATATAAAAATTAGAACTGTCAGTTGTTTTATGATTATTTAATAATATAGTTAAAATTTCTATTTTTTTAAATTTTGAAAGATAATAAAACGTAATTGTTTATTAATATCATTTTTTATTACTATATTCAACTGCTACTTTTATTGGGTTGGCTTCCTGCATAGCAATAACAGAATTAGTTATTGTAGTGAAAGGAACGCAGAAAAACACAGCTTATACTCTGCATATCAGCGGTATTACTAATGTCTTACTACTAAGGTAAGAATGAGCTAAGGGACCAAACCCGTGCCGAGGCCGCACCACGCCTTTTGGGGCTTGGAAAAGGCTTAACATTTTTAAATGCCCAAGCAATCAGACAAATAAGACTTGGACCAGTTATACCACACCAATTTTTCCCCAGACCTCATTTACATGTGTGGAAAGAGGTAGTGGAAAGTGTAACATATATATATATAAAAGTAAATATAAACATAATATGGCTTGCACAAGTTTACCATGCATTAGACTGGCGAATAACGCGTAATATAATAAATTGAATCTTGGTACGACTGGACTCCGACTGGAAACCGAAGTTAACTAGCGAAGGTTTAGTTTGCCAAAACTGGCCATAGTTAGGTCGTTGTTCAATATTGACAGCTCCAAAATGGCGACGAGGCAAATGCTACTCTTTGATCCTTGTCGCAATATAGACTAAGACATATATTTTTTTTATCTCAGAGCTTACAATTTCATTTTATTCGAGCACTCATTTCACCCTTCAAAATAGTATTCAGAAATTAAAATATTTATAATTTCAATATTGTTCTTCCTAGAAGACCAAAATTTTTAGTTTTTCGATTTCACTCCTTTGGAGTTTTTATTTTATTTTTATTTTCTTTCATTTCATTTGCAAAAGAAGAAAATTAGTATATTTTTGTCATCCTCTTTATATATTTTTATAACAACACTTGCAACTTTGAACAAAATATTCACAAAAATTATTTATTTGGAACGTAGGAAAACATCAATTTTGAAGAAACAACAAAATGTGCAAGTTTTTGAAAGAAAATTTTTATTTCAATTTAGGAGTAAGAACGATATTTTGTTATCTTTTGTTATATACTGTTTTTTAAGTTACATGCTCTGAAAGAACGGAGACCTCTGCTCTATCTATATTGCTCCACAAATAGTAAAAATTCTTCTTCGTTACAAACTGTCCAACCGTATTCTGGTATATCTAGTGTACATTCCAAACCGTATTATGAGTTGTTTAATCAACTCGCCTAGGATTTAGGAAACAATAAAAAGCAATAAAACAATAGCACAGACAGCTAAGCCTACATGATTTGACAATAATTCTAATGTGATAATGCCACCTATTTTGAAAAGCATGAAGAGCAGTATATCCATTTAAAATTTTAACATATTTTGCGGCTCTTAACGTCGTTAAGATCTGACAGCAACTGAGTTAACCTATTCGCATATTTGCGCACAGTTTCATTCCGTTGTTGTCGCGAATTAATTAAGCCAATTTGTATTTGTTCAGTTGGAACATGCAACTTTGACCTGACCAAATCTAAAAAACATTTATGCTATGGATGGTGTTGAACCGTTCCAAAGGTTGAACCGTTCAAAATCTTTGAATCGTGTAACCTATGCTTCTTGAAAATTTTAATAGGTCTTTGGAAACTCTTTATCTCGAACCGGTGTAATTTAAATGTATTTTAATATGAAACGTAAATGCATTTTAATATGAAAACATTTTTTCTTAGTTTTCACCACAGATTTATATGAATTTCAAACTTTTTTTTTATTTTAAGCAAATGTATTGTAGTTTTGACAAGAAAAAATTTTGTGCTCTATATTTAAAAAGTCAGACAAGTACGAATAAAATTCGCTCGTCAAGGGTTCCGTGAATGTAAAGAAAACAATATCAAAATAATTAACATAAAGTTTTGTTGCAAAGGTTTTATATTGCCAGACCATAGACACATAAAAAATAAATGGTTCATCGTAAATATCAATAGTATACGTCAATCTCATCTAAATTGATCGAAATGATATAAAAAATATTACTTTAGGTTAAAAGATATCCATAGATATTTATGGTAGCTAAGGAACGACTCAATTCTGTTAATCAACGACGAAATTTAGAGGAATTGAGTGGTGTTAAAGCTAAAAATAGGACTTTTTTGACAATAGTTCAAAAACGGTGAATCGCAAAATTCTAAAAATAATTGTAATGTTTCTTAATTTTGGTGTTCTTTCAAATGACACCCCACTCATGCGAGTTCACCCTTCCCCTATCCCATCCCCTAAACACATAGAAATAAACTCACTTGAGGCTTCGCTATATTTTTCGTTAAGGGTTTATCAAATTTCCTATCTCTATGAATTTTTTCAAATTTTTCTGTCAATCAACGAAGAAACGTATAGGGGGGGGACCATCTTTTTGTTGCACTTTTTTGAGAATAATTCAAGAACGGTGCATCGCAAAATTCTAAAAAAAATTGTAATGTTTCTTAATTTTGGTGCTCTTTCAAATGACACCCCACTCATGCGAGCCAAAAAACCTTTTTTTCACGATTCCCCACTCCCACCCTCTAAACACATAGAAATAAAATCACTTGAGGCTTCGCTATATTTTTCGTTAAGGGTTAATCGAATTTCCTATCTCTGTGAATTTTTTCAAATTTTTCTGTCAATCAACGAAGAAACGTATAGGGGGGGGGTACCAACTTTTTGTTGCACTTTTTTGAGAATAATTCAAGAACGGTGCATCTCAAAATTCTGAAAAAAATTGTAATGTTTCTTAATTTTGGTGCTCTTTCAAATGACACCCCACTCATGCGAGCCAAAAAACCTTTTTTTCACGATTCCCCACTCCCACCCTCTAAACACATAGAAATAAAATCACTTGAGGCTTCGCTATATTTTTCGTTAAGGGTTAATCGAATTTCCTATCTCTGTGAATTTTTTCAAATTTTTCTGTCAATCAACGAAGAAACGTATAGGGGGGAGACCATCTTTTTGTTGCACTTTTTTGAGAATAATTCAAGAACGGTGCATCTCAAAATTCTGAAAAAAATTGTAATGTTTCTTAATTTTGGTGCTCTTTCAAATGACACCCCACTCATGCGAGCCAAAAAACCTTTTTTTCACGATTCCCCACTCCCACCCTCTAAACACATAGAAATAAAATCACTTGAGGCTTCGCTATATTTTTCGTTAAGGGTTAATCGAATTTCCTATCTCTGTGAATTTTTTCAAATTTTTCTGTCAATCAACGAAGAAACGTATAGGGGGGGGGACCAACTTTTTGTTGCACTTTTTTGCGAATAATTCAAGAACGGTGCATCTCAAAATTCTGAAAAAAATTGTAATGTTTCTTAATTTTAATTAATCAACGAAGAAACGTATAAGGAACGGACCATCTTTTTGTTGCACTTTTTGAGAATAATTCAAAAACGGTGAATCGCAAAATTCTAAAAAAATTGTACTGTTTCTTAATTTTGGTGCTCTTTCAAATAACACCCCACTTGACCGGGTTTTAAATGGTGTATTTACCCCTTCTTATATCCTCCCCCTTAATAAATATAATTATTAGTATTTGGTACTTTACTATATTTTTCTTTAAAAACCTACTAATTACTAATTTTTCTATCATTCAAAATACTTTTTAAGATTTTCGATTACTTAGGTTCAGAGCTAATCGAGGAAAGAAAACATACAGAAAACGCCATTATTTAGAATTACACAAAAAATGGTTGGGTGTAAAACCTTAAAATACATTTTTTCGAAATACTGAAATAAAGCCCTTTCATATGCTACCCTACTTGACTCGATATAAAAATGTATTTTTTCAAAGGCCTCACATCGTAACCCTGTTAACCACACGAAAACCATTTTATTTATTTTTCAACACCTCATTTTGTGTGGACAGATTAGTTTTATACGCATGCCAAATTTCAGGTTCATTGGATTTACAGTAATCGAGATAATCGAAATAATGTGAAAAACACGTTTTACTCTTACTAATAGTGTTCCGTATAAAAAACGGAACCCTAAAATAGTATATTATTTAATTAGCTGCTAAAGTGATACTTTTGTGTTGAGTCTATAGTTTGACTCTATAGTTTGACAATTATAGACGAAACCCAAAAAGTCACTTTAGCTCCGAATTAAATACACTATTTTTTCGGCAAACGTTTAAATTTTTTATAAATATGAAATTAATGCATCAAACTTTTTATAAATATGAATTTGTATCGTCATAATTACTTCCAAAAAAGAGAAAAAAACATTTAAATTTGTATGAATAAAATTTTTTCTACCAAAGCAGCCTTTTCAAAATTTCATAATATGAGAATCAACTTATTTTTTGTTGTCATGGTTATACAATATGTTTGAAAAAATAACAAACTAACCAATAACAAATGCTACTTTACAGCCTCCGTAATATAAAATAAAAATGGCGTTACTTTTGCTGTCGCTAGACGTTACTTTTGCTGTCAATGTAAAAAGTAAGACTTTAGCTAACTCCCTAGCGGCAGTAAAGTTAAACTTTACAGCCGTTTGCCGAAAAACAAATTTATAATTTTTCTTAATATTTTTTAGTGTAGGGGTTGGAAGACAGTATATTTGTATATTTGTGTATTGGTGAAGGAGTGGAGGTGGAAAGATAAACTACCATATCACCTCTGACTCCACAAAAATATTGCAGGGAAGGTGATGATTTCTATATCAGGCTCTGTACCTACACCTATGGTGGACAGAAAATCTGAAATATCCAAACAGATTCGTCTAGCAAGCAACCCAGTCTCGCGTTAAACATGTTTAAGTGTGTAAATTATTAGACTTTATAGAATGAAAATTATTGATTTACGGTTAAATGCTGAATCTATCTCAGCGAATCTTTATTGGGAAATCTCTTATTCTTTTTCAAATAATTCTCAAAAAAAACTATATCGCAATAAATTCGAATTAAGTGAAATTTTAGTCACATAAAATAAATTGTAAAAAAAGCTTATGAACACAATCAAAATTAAAAAAGAAAATAATTTAATAAGAAAAAAAAGTCAGACAAGTGCGAATATAATTCGCTCGCTGAGGGTTCCATGTATATAATATTTGAGAAAACAACAGTTTTTGTTAGCAAAGTTTCACGTTGGGTTGCATTTTATCCAAAGCTGTTTATGGTGGCTTAAGAAAGGTTCAATAACGCCAGTTTAAAAATTATTTATATTGGAAAATATATTATCAATTGTTTTAATTTTTTATAAATTTTTTTATAGCAAATTGTTTGAGAGCCATGTTTGGGGATTTTTATTGAAACCAACATTAAAGTCACCTACAACAGTTGGAGGAAAAAGTGTTTTCAAATTATTGTCAACGAGTGCATTGTTAACACAGTCGAGTGATTTGTCTACTGAACATTGGGGAGATCGGTATACCAACAGGATTTGAACTTCAGTTAGTTGGATATTCACAATGGCTGCCATCAGAGCTAAAATCGAAGTGATGGTGGCTACTATTTTTCTGCACTAGTGGTACTATATCAGAAAAAATTCACTTTTCATATGACACCCCACTCGACAAGATGAAAAACATTTTTTTTTCAAAATTTCCACCCTCAACTCCTTCAAAATAAAATTTGAAATGATGAACCGACCGCTACAGTTTTCATCCAATCTTTACAACATTGCCCAAAACCGTGAATTTTTACAAGTTTTTTCTTTTGTAATATTCGAAGTTAAGGGGGGGACAGGAAATTTTGTTCACGTTTTTGAACATAACTCAAAAACTGCGGTTTTTAAAATTACAAAAAAAATGGTTTCGGACTTGAAAAAAATTCACCTTTCATCTGACACACCTATTCAACAATGTCAAAAATAATTTGTTTTCAAAATTTCTACCCTCAACCCCCCAAAATGAAATTTGAAATGATGAGCCGACCTCTATAGTTTTCATTCAATCTTTACAATATTGCCCATAGCCATTAATTTTTCCAAATTTTTCCTTTTGTAATGTTTCAAGTTAAGGAGGGGGAGGACCAGGAATTTTTTTTCCACGTTTTTGAACATATCTCAAAAACTGCGCTTTCAAAAATTACAAAAAAATTGTTTTGGACTAGAAAAAAATTAACCTTTCATATGACACCCCACTCGACAAGATCAAAATTAATTTTTTTTCCAAATGTCCACCCTCAACCCCCTCAAAATAAAATTTGAAATGATGAACCGACCGACAGAGTTTTCATTCAATCTTTACAACATTGCCCATAACCATGAATTTTTCCAAATTTTTTCTTTTGTATTGTTCGAAGTTAAGGGGGGGACGGGAAATTTTTTTCACGTTTTTGAACGTGGCTAAAAAACTGCGGTTTTTAAAATTACAAAAAAAATTGTTTTAGACTAAAAAAAATTCACCTCTCATATGTCACCCCAACCCACTCAACAAGGCCAAAAATAATTTTTTTTTTCAAAATTTCCACCCTTAACCCCATGAATTTTTCCAAATTTTTTCATTTGTAACATCCGAAGTTAAGGGGTGCGACAAGAAATTTTTTTCACATTTTCGAACATAACTCAAAAATTGTGTTTTTGAACATTACAAAAAAAATTGTTTTAGACTAGAAACAAATTCACATTTCATATTGGTAGCCCAATTAATTCATAAACTTTAAAATGAAAGACTTTATTGTTATAAAATAAAAGCGATAGCTTACTGTTTGTGATGTTGACATCATATCTTTTAATTAAAATTTACATAAAGTCTCGATCGAACATTTGATCGAGTATTTATAGTTAGATTGTCGGTCTCTTGTTTCTTTTTAATTATGCTTTTCATCGCACACAAATTTAAGATTTCCCTATATGATCTCAATACAAAATGCTAGTCAAACCATTTTCATATATCATCTCAATAAACAATTCTAGTCAAACAAGAAAATGTTCTCTTCTACAACTACAGACAACCATTCTACTTTTTATAAATTTGAACAATCGTATTATATCTACATATAATATTATGAGAAAAGCTTTACAAAAAACATGTATTACTGCTTGTGTGATGCAACAAAGAAATTAAGTGTGAAAATGTTAAAAAAAAGTTTGATTGACCTGTAGTACACATAAATGTTTTTATGTTTGTTGACATCGATTATTTTAATACAATGAACTGAAATAAGGCCGGAGCCAAAGTAAAATAGTAAATCGTTTGAAGAATTTCTTTAAATAGGAATATTCTTATTTCAGAGTAAACCTTGAAATAGGCCCGTCGTTACAAGTTGTAACGAACTTAGAATAATTAGTTTAAATTCTAGACGATAACAACACTACTTTTTATGGTCTTGAAATTTTAAACAAAGACACCCCTTTAATAAAGTTTCCATCAAAACCACTCAATGGTGCTGTATAGGAAAATGTAATGAAGGTTTGTAGTTTCTTTAAAATGCATCTTTACAAAATTCTTAGCGCAATTCCAGCAAAGGTTGAACACCTTTAAATAACTCTAAACGGAAGGTTCCGTCATACAGAAAAAAACTCGAAGATTTAGCAAAAACAACGCTCGTATTCAACATAAAGTCGTCAAATTAAATAACCATCGAAAAGATGAGTTGAGCTTTTAAAATATGAACTTTTACAGTAAACAGCTATGATATGATAATAGATTATTTCTTAAAAAAAAAATCATGATACAGACGATGGGATTGTAAGTATATCTAAACAATTTAAAGCAATTTTTTCAAAGCTAGCTGGTTGCCAAATCACTTTCATCTATCATTCATATGTATATTCCTTGTATCTTTGGAAAATTGATATGTAAAAGAAATGCAGATTATATATTTTAAACGGGAATATAAGCGAATGCTCAAAGCAATACATAAATCACACAGAAGTTTTCAAATTAGATAAAATCTGTTTTATAAATAAGTTTTGCCAAGGGTTAAAAAATATTTTACAGTTTTATAGCGATGCAATTGAATTGAAATCGACATTAGTAAGTAGCACAATGCATAAGACTAAATTTATGAGGGATGAGGTTGTAGATTTTTAAAATTCATTGTTAACATAACTGAAAAGATATGTAAGTTTCTGATATTCAAAGCAATAGCGTTGATTATTATTCCAGATGTCGGGCATCCTTTAAAAAGGCATTGTTCCCCGATTTCATTTAGTTATGGGTTCAAAATATTGTTTACTTTGTTATCTTTTTTAACAAATAATTTTAGGATTTGTTGGAAAAAGGGTTTTATTCTAGTTGTGGTAACATTACAGAAATAATGGAATATTTTTATATTAATTTCATACTTTGATAATAATTACACATTTATCGGATGATAACAATGCTAAACATATGTAGTTCACATTTTATTTATTTAATTCTTTTCAGTTCGTTTAAGAATGAACGAAAATTAAGATAGGATCAGTATCCTAAAATGACCCATAGAGGTAAATACACACTAGTTACGACTGTACTCATTCGTTTTATTTATTTTTATATTAAGCATAAAAATATAAGATAGATTAGATGTTTTTTTTTAAATTGACTTAATTTTGAGCCCTCGTGGGAGCTGGATATTAACAAATAGGGTATGCGGGAAAATATAAATTAAAAATATTATCTAGATCAGATATTTAATTCAAAACATTGTAGAAAATGCTTGCACTTTCAAACCCAGTTAATTTAGTTTAGTTTTAGAAGAACCAAATTATCTGTGCAACATAACTAATTTCCATGTATAGTACAATTAATCACATTTTTGTCTCAATAAAAACAATAAACAAATATTAAATAATAAAATTTGTTGCTATCAGAACATTAATTTTGCCACTAAAACTAAATTATCCAGAATAATAAAAGTTTAATGTTTCAAAAATTCAAAACACATATATGTATTATGTTCCACAAACAACTGCAGCAATCACGATCAAATATTGTAACCCAAACAATATCAAACTATTTCATTTGTAGAATTATAAAATTTAATGACCTATAAAAGCCATCAAAGGCTAATTGAAATTTAAGCTTTTTGTACCGTTAGAGTTTGAATATAAGCTTTAGGTCATGTTTTTAAGTTAATTTACCAGATAGAAATTTCATTAGTTTTATAACAAGGCGAATAGGTTATGAACTTGTAGCTTTAAACAATGCTTTGATATGTGAAAAACTTTTTATGCTGACAGAAGTAATATTGAGTTTAACTAGATCGATATTATTTTTATATCAACCGAAAATTAACAAATACTAAAATCTATTCTACTGAAAATCAATTTACACAAGAATAACTGGCCAACTGTGCATATACTACTTTATGTTATTGATATGAGCTTTCTAACGATAGAATTCGTATTACCTTTATTTCGAAGAACGAAATCTATTATATAACCATAAAAAACAAAGAACCACATTTCAATTTATTTAACAACATCTATTTAATAAATAGTAAAAACAAAAAACTTTTTCGATAAACAATTTTATGCTTCACAATGATATAAAGTTGTTATAATGTCTAGGATACGCAATATATAAACACATTCATAAAAACCGGGGCGTTATGAGAGGGCATTATGAATTCATAACGCCCGCTATTAAGACCCTAAAAAACTAAATAAAATTATTTTTACTGTGGTTTTGTCTACACAATGTAAATAATTCTTATTGAATTTAAGCTAGTAAAAGATTTTGACATTTGCTTAAAAATGTTTAGCAACATTTTAGTTATTAATTGTTTATATAGTTTTCCAAAACTATCAAATTATTTTAAACGTCATACAATGTTTTTGTCATACGCTACAAAATTTAGGAGAATTTGTTTACATAGCAACGTTCAAACAACAAATATTTATTTTAAACTTCAAAATAGTTATTTTCTTGGCATACTACGATACATTTGTATTTGTTTGCATATCAATATAGATTAACAAATTAAATTCTTTCTTAGTTTTTAGCTTATTAAGTGAAGCATAAAATCTTGTATGCACCACTGGCGTTACTGGGTATTACGCCCATCAAGCGACATCCATCCCTCGGGCCAGAGGCCCTCGGGCTAGATTACGTCGCTTTCCGGGCGTAATAACCTACATAACGCCCTAGGTACATAAATAGCTATTATGGATGAATTTGTGTCATGGATACGCTTAAAGCTACAAAAGAAATAAGTTTCGTGAAAATCCCACATGAAATTTTATCTTTTGTTAACCTTAATTTTGTCTCTTAGTTTTTCGTAAACTTAAAAACAATTCCAACTAAATCGCTACGAAGAACATAGTTTTGGTGTTCAATATAAGATATTTTTGTTTTCTTTATCCTAATATGTAAGAAAATTGCTGTAAATAAAAAAAATTGTTGACATGGTTTAATTTTAAATAGGACGATGAACGTTTTGAAGATGAGATTAAAATGTTTTTCAATCAAGTTGATTACAGGATAAGATTTTGCTGAAGGAGATGACTGGAAAACAGCCAGAAATTTGTTTAACGTTATGCATGCTAAACAACCAAAGTAGGCTAATTTTAAAATACAACAGATCAATGCAACTAATATAATTGTTTGGGCTTAAAATATAATGGCACTATCAAAAGCAACGTCCATTTTGAAAAGTTGATCTTTTGGCAATTAATGGTAGAATAATCTTTTGCAGAACTTGTGGAGTGTGAAGAATTGTTAATTAAGTTTGATATATCGTTTTAATTGACGAATTATCAATCTTAAATAAATATTTAATTGAAAAGATAACGCAACATTTGGATACTGTTTTTTAAAATTATTTTAAATGATTTTTATAATTTTTCTAAAAATTTATGAACATCAATCATGCTTTATTATGAAACAATAAATAACAATCAAAAATAATATCATGGTAACAGTTTATAAAAAAGTCGTCTTCAAAAAACATCATAACAAATCCATCCATAAAGTTCAATGAGTCTCGCCAGATATGATTGAAAAAATTATGTTAATACGATTATTTCTAGTTCATTTCAACTCTAACAGATTGATACTACTACTTTGAATTTAACAGATTGATACTACTTACTACTTTGAATTTGACCAACTCGCTATGCTCGTTTTTAATCTTGTCGACTCGTAGAACATTACTAACGTTATGTTCCCGTCATACCAGATACTATTATATTGAACAAATTGTCACTCTCAAAACAACTTCAATTTTTGAGAATTAAAAAATATACGTTTTTAAAAATCAAAGCAACCGGTTTTAATACACCAAAAAAATAAATTAAAGTAATGATAACGTTATCTCGACAGGCAGTTTATTATTCAAACAAAGAAAAGATACTTGCAAACTAATACTTTGTGGAATTCTCATATTTTTAATCTGGCTAAGAATGCTGTTCAAAAGTTAGGATTTTTAGGGCGATGTCGTAAGTTTTTCGATAGCGAACAACTTCTTTTAGTTTATAAATCTTTTATACGTCCCTGCATGGAATACTGTTCTCACATATGGGGTGGAGCTTACTTGAGTAGTCTCAACTGCCTTGATTCTGTACAGCGTAGAGCTATTAAGCTCATTGGTAACCCAAGCCTTACTAACGGTCTTGATTCCTTGCAGCACAGAAGAAATTTTACTGATTTGACTATATTTTATAAATATATTATGGATGAACGAGCTTCTGAAGAGATCAAATCGATTTTACCTAAATCAGCAAACCTTTCGCGTCACACCAGAGCAAACGTAGCAGCGCATCCCTTCACAGTTCAAATAATTAGTTGTAGAACTGTAGCCTTAATAAAAAATATAAAAAACAGAACAAAATTTTCCCATACATTCACATCAATGTACATAAGAAGACTAAAATAAAATGTATAAAAGAATAACAAAATAACATCGTATCGTTAATGTAATTTTTCTTAATTCATCGTTGTCAAACAAAATTCCAAACGCTATCACAGCCGAATATAAGGTGTTCTTAAAGTAATTCAATATGATTAAAATTTGTGTTGTATGGACAATTAAAAATTTTTATATTTGGAAATATAAGGAAATATTTTATTCAAACATATTAGTCATTTAAATTTATATGTAACATTTATTATTTCTTTTATTTGTTTTGAGAAATGAGAATATAAATATGCAAATAGTAAACAGTACCACCCAGCTAGAATGCAAACACTATCAAACTTCACCAATACTATTACTCTTCCTTAGATATTTATAAGAAGACTAAAACAAAATACAAGTTACTATGTATAAAAGAATAACAAAATAACATCGTATCGTTTTTGTGAAAAAAAATATAAAAAACAGAACAAAATTTTCACATGCATTCACATCAATGTACATAAGAAGACTAAAATAAAATGTATACAAAATAACATCGTATCGTTTTTGTGAGAAAAAAAATATATGATTTGGACAAGTCCATTTCATATTGCATGGGTGGGGGGCCGTTAAATTCAAAAATACATTTTAATTCGTCTATAACTTTTTTATTTATGATCCGATTTGTGTGAACAATCTTTAAAATCTAAATTACACTAATATCAGTTAGCAGTGAAATTTTGAAATGAATCCATCTGCGAATAAAAAAAGTCCAAGCGGCACGTATATCCGCTAGAAATAGGTAGATTTCGGGACCAGACAGCTTTGTGTACAAATTGGAAAAGTCAGATTAGTTTAAATAAAAAATTTAACTAGAAACAGAATAATCCAAAAAATTTATCAAACCAACCAAACTAAATACACAAACGGAAACTACTTTGTCAATGCAATTTCGAATAGTTTTGTTTAATTTGGTTAAAACTCCTTAATAACAAATTAAATCTTTTGGTGGATTAACGTTCTAACTACATCTCAACTGCCATACTATAATTTATAATCAACAACAAAACAACATCAAACAACTTTTACACCTCAAATATAATACAAATATCTATCAATTGTACATATGTAATCAATATACATATATTTATTTCAACTAAACCACTTCTAAATATTCCAAAAAACTATTCCCTAATTCAAAACAATAATAAATCTTCAAAACAACAACAACAAAAATTCAAAACAATTTTTTTAACTTTTTGCGAAAAAAAAATAAAAACAAAAAAAATTATATGAAATCTACCTAAAACAAAAGAAAATTTATTTAATTGGGATATTTTTGGGATTTGTTTGTAATTAAATAGCGTTTTAGTGGCTTGCATTATGGTTAGTATAATGTTAATTGCATTGGAACTTCTAGGGTTAGAAAGCTGAAAACTTTTGATGTTATAGTTGAAAAGTTGAATTAAAAGCTATTATTAGTTTAATAAAAATAGACTCGAAAATGATGAAAGCAAGGCCGTTTACGTTTGTTTTCGTTTTAATAGCCCCAGGTTCTCAACCTCTGAACTTAAACAATTTATTTTTTAAGTTTTGGATAGATATAAGTTGGTATAGTAGAATTTTTTTGCCAGCGAACACAAAATTTGTTTGTTATGCGCATATTGTTTGCACATGCGCATGCACATGCGCATATTGTTTGCACATTCAGTGTCTCGATTAAAATATTAAAAAAAACTATTGGGGTCCCATTGAAATGGACAAAAAAAACGCATAAAATTTATAAATTACTATTGAAATTCAACCAATTATAATAGAAACCCAAAAACTAGTAGACATATTAATGATTTTGTAGGAAATGTAACAAAATTTTGATAATTAAAAATAATTATAATAAAAATAACGACGCCTATGGAAACAAATATCACAACAAACAAATGGTACGAACTAGAAGTAGAAATTTAACTAATATAATTGTTTTGAAAACAAATTTATCCCAAAATAAATAATACATCTCTGTTTTACTTTTTGTCTTATCTTTTATCTCTTGCTGCGTCGTAGCTGTCAGAAATTCGCTGGCAAAAAAATTCTACTATATCTACGTGCGCAAAAGTTTTTATTTTTGAGCTTGGTCATTTGCATTTAGATCAAGGACAACAAAGTTTAGTAAATTTTTAAAACAGCTGACTTTTTAGGAACCCTAAATGCCAAGGTTATCATCTGACAAAAAATGATAAAAAAAGGTTCCAATATTCAATATTTATCAATTTTATTTAAACTTTATGTTTCAAACGGAAGTTATAACGCCTTAGATTATTCGACTTTCAAGGCTCTGACCGCTTAAATGGTACCCCTATAGGGCCAGTTCGCGAACTTGTCTGAGAAATTGTGTTCCGCAACATACACAGAAAATATTTTTGGTGTAGGTCGAAAAGTGCGATCGTGAGAGTACCGGATAATTCTGTTATACCTCATATCATTATATATATATATATATATATATATATATATATATATATATATATATATATATATATATATATATATATATATATATATATATATATATATATACATATATATATATATATATATATATATATATATATATATATATATATATATATATATATATATATATATATATATATATATATATATATATATATATATATATATATATATATATATATATATATATATTGTTGCGGAATTCCTGGATAATCTACTATTATTGATTTTAAGAAAAATAATAAACAATAAAATTCAATTAATTATTTATTATTCCATTTATTTTAAATTAATTTTCAATAAAATTATTTGTGGCGAAATTGCAGGCTCACAATTTCAATGAAGAAAAGCCTTATTTGGTTTACCATCAAATTCATTCTGTCTATTTGGTGTTTTTGTCTGCCTTATATACAGCCAATTTTATTTTCTCGGTGCTTCTTTCAATGTTGATGTTTCACTAAGCCTGGCTTTTGTTTCCCCTCAATGCAGCGTTTACCTTTATTTATGGTCGATAAAGAAGAGTGCTTTATTTTGTTAAAGTTTAAACTAACTCATCCGTTTGACATTTATTTTTATGACATCCATAAATGTCACAACAACTTGGTTTGTATATAAATTGTATTTCTTCTTTTAATTTAATTCAGCTTTTAACTTTATTTTCATTTTAGGATCAAAATTCGTAACACTGCCTCCTTCTTAAGATTGGATTGTCTCGATTCAATTTACAAAATGTAGATGATAAAGATCATTTTAATGAAGTTGTAAAAATGATGACAGCTTATATTGAAGTTGTAACTTTTATGTAAAAAAAATGATTTGTTAAATGTTCTAAGTTAAAATTTATTTTGCGTTGATCATCTGAACATCGTTGCTTGTAGATTCATTAGGACGAGATTCATTAGACAGACGATTCTGCCCATGCAGATAGTTTGTTACCTTGGTAAGCTGCCAGACGATCAATGTGGACAACTTTAAATTTACATCTTGGCGTTTCTGGATTCGAAAAGTAACATCAGTTAAAACATGTATTACACGGTATGGACCCTCCCAATCACATTGTAACTTTGGACATCGTCCAACGGTGCGCTTTGGATTGAAAAGCCATACGAATGACCCTTCTTTAAATTCTTGTAGTCTCGCTGAAATATCATATCTGGTTTTCATCCTTTCTGCCGTCTTATGTAAATTATTGCGAGCTGCTTTATGGACGACCTCAAGAATTGATTTGAATGACTTCACGTAATCTTCTTTTTCTTGATTATCACCTGGAACCTCTATTGGTGGGGACCCTCTTACTAGATCCAATGGAAGTTTCATTTCACGACCCATCAATAACATTGATGGCGTTTGATTTGTCGATTCGTGAACTGCGGAGCGATAAGCCATACAAAACAATGGTAAAAGCTGATCCCAATTCTTGTGATTGTCTTCAATAAACTTTGCTAAGCAGTCCAAAATAGTTCTGTTGGCTCGTTCAACCATTCCATCGGATTGGGGATGTAACGGGGTTGTCCTTGTTTTCTTTATTCCGAGTATTTTCATCGTCGCCTTAAACACGTCTGACTCAAAGTTTCTGCCTTGATCGGAATGAAGTTCTAATGGAGCTCCAAAGCGGCTTATAACGTTATCAACTAATGCTCTGGCTACCGTATCGGCTGTTTGATCGGCAATAGGAATACATTCAATCCACTTCGTAAAATAATCCATCACAACTAGAACGTTTTTATTGTTGCGTTCCGTTGCTGTAAGTGGTCCCAAGATGTCTACTGCCAATCTTTCAAATGGAACACCATTCACATATTTTTGAAGCTCTCCTCGGCATCTTCTGTTTGGACCCTTTCTTGCGGCACAAGTATCACAATTTTTACACCAGGCCTCAATGTCTTGGCGATGGTTTACCCAGTAGTAGCGATTTCTGACTCTTTCAGTGGTTTTCCTAATACCAAAGTGACCGGCAAATGGTGAGTTGTGGAGAAGTGCTAACACAGTTGGCACGCAGTACTCTGGTATCACTGGTAAAAGTTTTGAAGTTTTTCCATCATGACTCTGCCATTCTCGACAAAGGAGATTTTCATTTACTTTCAGCGAATTGAATATGGCCCAATAGCTCTTTTGAGTTCTATTTGATCCAGATATTTCTTGCCAAGTAGGTCTTCTTTGATGCTTACACCATTCTTTTAACGATTGATAGATCATCATCGAGATCTTGCTGTCTTCTAACTTCTTCCAGATCGACTTCTTCTGAAACCAGCTGTATTGCATTGATGACCTGCTCGTTTGTGTTCTCCTTACCATCACAATGTAAGCACTTGGACTCAGAACAAGGACGTCTGGATAAGCTGTCAGCATTGCCGTGTATTCGACCTGGTCTATGTTTGACTTGGTAATCGTATTGCTGCAATCGTTCCAGCCACCTTGCTAGCTGCCCTTCAGGATTTCTAAAAGATACAAGCCATGTTAATGCTGCGTGATCAGTTCGGATCGTAAAGCTTCTCCCGTATAAATAAACATGAAAGTGTTCCACCGCTCTAACGACAGCCAATAATTCTTTCCTGGTCGTACAATAGTTCCTTTCTGCTTTTCCCAACGTTTTGCTAAAATAAGCAATTACTACTTCTTTGTCGCCACGTTTCTGTGATAAAACGGCCCCAATACCAATATTGCTGGCGTCCGTGTCGAGAATCAAATCTTCCTCTGGAACCGGAAATTCTAATAGTGGTGCTGTTGTCAGTGATGTTTTTAGTTGGTTAAACGCCTTTTCACACTCGATGGTCCACTCAAACTTTACGTTGTCTTCGGTAAGACGATGTAGTGGCCTAGCTATATTTGAAAACCCCTGTACAAACCTACGGTAATATGTGCAGAGCCCTATAAAACTTCTAACATCGTGTTTTGATGTTGGTTGAGGCCAGTTCTGTACAGCTTCTATTTTTCGATCATCTGTTCCTAACCCATTTCTTGAAATTACGTGACCTAAATATTGCACTTGAATTTGAAATAGCTGACATTTCTTTGGGTTAAGCTTTAAATTTGCAGTTCGAAGGCGTTATAGAACTGTTTCCAAATTTATCAGTGCTTTTTCAAAAGTCTTGGCATGGCAAAGAAGATCATCCAAATAAACGACACAGGTTGACCACGGCAGGCCTGTCAATACTGTGTGCATCAACCTTTCAAAAGTAGCGGGCGCATTACAAAGGCCAAAAGGCATTACGTTAAACTGCCAAAGACCCATTCCGGTAGTAAAAGCGGTCTTCTCTTTGTCCTCATTTGCCATCTCTACCTGCCAATAACCATTTTGAAGGTCCATAGTAGAAAACCATTGGGATCCAGCCACAGCATCTAGCAAATCATCAATCCTAGGTATCGGAAATGAATCCTTTTTCGTAATTTCATTAAGCCGGCGATAATCGACACAGAATCTTGTGCTGCCATCTTTTTTTTGACAAGTACGACAGAAAATGCCCAGGGACTCTCAGAAGGTTCAATAATTCTCTGCTCAAGCATCTCCTGAGTTAATCGTTCTACATCTTCTTGTTTGCTTAATGGAAAACGTCGATGTGGTTGCTTAATAGATTGCGAACTACCAATGTTTATTTTATGCTTCGCCATTGGTGTTCGTCCTCTATCATCAGGACCTTTGGAAAATACATCAGCAAATTCTATCAAAAGCTTAGAAAGAATTTTCTTTTGTTCCTGATTTAGATGATGTCCACCCTCGTCTAGTAGCCCAATAAGATGTTCAGGTACCTTTTCTGCTTCTTTAGTATCATTCTGAAAATTGTTTTGTGTCTTACTCACCAATTTCACCTTTCACTAGGCCATCACGGGAATAACTCTTACCGGTGGCAATATTTAATCCTTTTACCTGAGTGGTAGATGTCACAAGACCCTCTCCTTCCAACCATGGTTTACAATCCATAGAGACAATTGCTTCTTCATGTGGTTGAATACAAGTGGTTAAAACAATTCTTAGTGGTACATTTTCCAACCATATTGGAACTTCCACGTTATTTATTAACAACGCCGGTATCTTCAAATCCATCACAACTCGATGTTTCAGCAAAAAATCTGCACCTAGGAGACCCTCGTTAATCATATCTGCTACCGGTACCGGATGATCCACCGTAATATCACCAATTTGGAAACTCAACTCCTGGCATCCTATAACAGGTGACTTCTGGTCCTCAAAAGCAGTTTTTAGCACCACGTTGCTCCTCATTAGTTGTATGGGTGGTTCCATACTCTCCCAGACTCTTCTACTGATAATTGTACTTGATGCACCAGTATCAAGAACAAATCTACAAGGTTGGCTCGCTACATTTGCTTCTACAATCATCGTTATCCCGCCGAAGAATTCCTGTAGCGAATTGGTGTTGACTTCACGGGCATATGTTAGTGTTGATGGAGTCAGGCTTAGCCCTTCAAGCCTGACTGAACAGAGTTTCCCGAAGGTTCAACAGATGAGTTGCTTTCTGGAATGCCCGCTTCAACCACTGGCGAACTGTTGCCTTCTAGCCTTCTTAGCCCTCGCCGTCGTGTACGAAAACGTCTTCTGTACCATTTTCGTTTTGGTACCGTGCTTTCGTCTTCTTCTTCTTCATCTATTACTTCTGTCCTTCGAATAGTTCGACGGTTAGATCTGGTTGCTATACGAGCTGCTTGAAACTCAATAGCTTTGGCAACTGCTTCGGTTTAGCCTTGGGGCCTTGTAATACCTGCAAGGTCTTGAACCTCAATGTCTGCAATACCATCAATGAATTGCATCATCCCAATCCTATCCTGTGCAGATGTTGGACAGTCCTTAAACGCCGACCGAGCTAGCTTCTCAATATCGGTGGCAAATTCCGCTAGATCCTCTCTTGGTTTCTGTAAGCGATGACGTAATTGAACGTGATTGACTTCGCTTGCGTCTTCACCGGAAAATCGTCGTTTCAGAGCGTCTGACAGTTTTGTGTAATCCCACCGATCAAGTTCGGGTAGGATGTTCAAAATTGTCAGCGCTTTACCACGTAACATCAAAGCCAACTGTGTTGCTTTCGTGCAGTAATCCCACTGGTTGCTAACTGAAGCCATCTCGAACTGGGTGTGATAGTCACTCCAGCTACTTGTACCATCATACGGGTATGGTTTCGCCTTTACTATAGCTTTAGGAGCTACAGCGCCTACATTTCTTGCTGGAGAAGTCTGAGGTGTCGGTAAACTGGCCAGAAATGATTGTTCATTTCTACCACTGAGAATAGCATGATCACTACCTTCACCTGGCCGTAAACCAATTGATGCGAAATTTTTCTCCAGTAGTTCTACTTTCTTCTGCAACACTTCGGTTGTTTGGTCATCCACGGGCTTAAACTCTCTCCGTAGATCAGTTCTGATGGTATCGCCAAGTTCTTTAAACATTACATCCATCTTGGTTGACATCTCTTCCCTCATAGTTACTGTCACAGAATCCAATGTCTGTTTGATAACAGCTTCAAGGTTCAAGGACTGCCTTTGGAGAAGTGCGGTCAGCTCTGACATCTTTACTTCGTCGCCCATTCTTCTCTAGTAGATTTCTTCCACGGTATATTGCAGGATATCCCACTCCTGACACCAATGTTGCGGAATTCCTGGATAATCTACTATTATTGATTTTAAGAAAAATAATAAACAATAAAATTCAATTAATTATTTATTATTCCATTTATTTTATATTAATTTTCAATAAAATTACTTGTGGCGAAATTGCAGGCTCACAATTTCAATGAAGAAAAGCCTTATTTGGTTTACCATCAAATTCATTCTGTCTATTTGGTGTTTTTGTCTGCCTTATATACAGCCAATTTTATTTTCTCGGTGCTTCTTTCAATGTTGATGTTTCACTAAGCCTGGCTTTTGTTTCCCCTCAATGCAGCGTTTACCTTTATTTATGGTCGATAAAGAAGAGTGCTTTATTTTATTAAAGTTTAAACTAACTCATCCGTTTGACATTTATTTTTATGACATCCATAAATGTCACAACAACTTGGTTTGTATATAAATTGTATTTCTTCTTTTAATTGAATTCAGCTTTTAACTTTATTTTCATTTTAGGATCAAAACTAGTAACAGTATATATATATATATATATATATATATATATATATATATATATATATATATATATATATATATATATATATATATATATATATATATATATATATATATATATATATATATATATATATATATATATATATATATATATATATATATTTATATATATATAAATATATATATATATATATATATATATATATATATATATATATATATATATATATATATATATATATATATATATATATATATATATATATATATATATATATATATATATATATATATATATATATATATATATATATATATATATATATATATATATATATAAATTTTTTTTTCATTTTGATTTTCCGTCTCCGCTTATCATATATAGTCCTTTTCTTTGGCACCAAAATTTCTCCGAAATTCCGAGATGAACCACGCTGCAATAGGTAGATTTTTATATGAAATCTACCTAAAAGCCTTAGGCTCCTCAAAGTTTTTTTTAGCGTATTAATATATAAGATTTCGATAAGATATATAGATTTATAATAAGGAACTTCATTTTTTTAAACAAAATAATTTGAGTTTAATATTAACCATATTAATATTCATAACATTTTAACTATATATTTAACTATGTTTCACAACAATTATTATATAAATTAAATTATATAAGGAACATTTAATTGGAATAAAAAATCAGAAAAACTTTTTTAAAAATTAAGAAAATCAACATATTTGAAAAACATGAAAAATTCTTCTTGTGAAAAGAAACTAAAACTAATTTTTTGTTTTACATTTTTTAAACTACTCGATTAGATTTTAAATTTTAAATTTTTTAGTTTTAATATACGCCACCAACTATCGATAGCTTTCGATAAGCAAGTGTTGTCAACAGTAAAAAATAGAAAATCTTCTACGATTTCCATTAAATATGTCAAATGTCAGTTTTTTATTAGTAAATAATGTCAATAGTGTCAATGTTGTTGATTTATTTGAAAATATTTGTTTTTATTTTCTAAAATTTCCACTAAAATTGCAAATTGTTGTGTTGTATGTTTTTTTTTTCAAAATAGACACAATAATAAAAAAATTTGTGCAAATTCATAAAATGTTTCTTTTACTAATACATAATATATAAACATTTATTAAATATTATACTCAATATATAGGAAGAAAAAATATCTGGTCTTGAAATAGTGTATTTCATGGCCCCCAAATGTACGCTATTTTGTCTACGATTAATTTCTACTCCAATGTTTTTGATTATGTTTTATTATGATCTAGATCTTAAAATCAATAACACAATAAACATTTTCCATTATCTTATTGATCATCGTCGGTAATAAATAAACTGTATAATGAAAAATAAAATGAATAACTAAAAATTGCATAAATTGAACTTTCAGGTGTTAATTATTTGGTAGTGGTAGAATTTGTAGCCCCATCTGTATTGAAATTTGAGAACAATAATAAAACACATAAATGGGCCATTTTCAAAATTTGCTTACATTTGCTGTCCCAGAGGTAAAAATAGAAATATTTAACATAAATTAATCTTTAAAATTAAATTAAAGCAATGTTTTACATAGAGGAGACTGTGTTAAATATTTGTAGCCTAAAAAAATAAAAAAATATTAAAATGTTTTAAGAAATAAAAGGTTTTAAATGTAAAAGTTTGGAAAAATGCTTGTCCCCTTCAAGTTTTATGAAATTTGACTCTTATTTTTGTTATATAATTCAGCTTTTTAAAATAAACAGTGTTGTTTATTTTAAATATAATCTATATATATTGAACATTTTTAGTAAAAAATTAATTAAATGATTTTGTATTTTATGATATTACTAAAAAAAGGATGTCTCCCACATTTTGTCAAGTCCGTTACCATGTTATTAATTTGACAACAAATAGTTCAAATTTTTATCACCAGAAGACAGCACATATACAGAATTATTGCTAAACTAGTCAACAATCTTTTTTACCCATTTTGTATTCTTCGGACCAGAAGAATTGCAATAGTGTTAAAAATAGGATTTCTTCAAGGCTGGTATTTTTATTCTTTGTCAAGTCTGTTACCATTATTTTTGAAACTAACGTAGTATTTTTTATACTTTTTCAGTTTGATATTATTTATTGGACCGGTTTTAAAGGTGATTCTATTTTTCGCTAATAATTATTTTTTGCAGATCTGGCTTTTTTTTTAATGTTTTAGTGTAAATGTCAAGTCCGTTACCAGTCAAGTCCGTTACCATGTGGTTGGTAACGGAATTGACAGAATATAACAAACTGACAAATAAATTATCACTAGTTTACAAGAAAAATCTCCCTAAATAAAACCCAACTTTTCTTATAGATTTTGATCTTCTGAACACGGATATCATATTAATATTTTTTAGATGGTTCTTGTTTTTTAGATATTCGCGGAAAACCAATTTTTTCTTTGAACAAACAGGTTATTCCGGTTTTTGGATGGCATATTTTACAAAACAAACAAATTTAATATACTAATGATAGAAATGCATAGTAAAAATACTAACAAACATTTTGAGCTATTTTTTGTAAAAATCCATCAAGGATTTTGGAAGTAACACTCGAAAAAAGTTGAAAAAAAATCAAAAATTTATGTTTTTTTAAAAATTTTCCATTTTCAACGCCAAAAATTGTGAACAAACAATGATTGTAAATAATTTTAATTTCTTGAAGCCTACAGTTAATAGTCAATATTCTTTCTTTTTAGTTAAAAACACGAGTTTTGGTGCAGGATGCACCAAGTTATTCAGGTTTTCCCAAAAAAAGTCAAAACTAAAAATTTGGAAAAAAAAGTGTTTACTTAGAACAATTTAAATTCTGCAACATAATTGAGTTATATATATAAGTCGTTATACAGGTTTTCGAAAATTGCAGCTTATGGTCAAAACCTGGTGGTTACACAATGTTACAACGTTAAATGAACATTTTCTCTATTGTACCATCTTAAATGTGTTAAGTTGCAGTTAAGTTGACTTAATGTGTTAAGTTGACATAACTATTGTTCGGCATTCACGGTGTCTATCTTCATTCAATTTTATGCCGAAGTAATGAAGGTATGCAATTCTTATTTATGAAGTGATTTTTTTTAGCAGAATGTATTATGCAAATTCCACAAATAAAACAAAATGAAATTGGACTATTTTACACTTGAAAATTCTTGAGGATTTATTTGAATGAGAAATAAATTAAACTTTACACTTTACTATTTTAAAAGAATTCTTAACTGATGTTTGAGAACGACTGAGCTTGTAAAATATTTTTGACGATACGGCACAAAAAAAAGGAAAAAAATACATAAACGCGGTTGAAATAAGGAAAACTCAAAATAGCTCACAGTCTTTTTTCGAAAATCGGTATAACAGCACGTAAGTATTGACATGAAAAATATTATTAAAATACATTAGTAACGATTTTGACATTTGGTAAAGGTTTTAGTCAAATCCGTTACCGCATAGTTTTCAAGGGTATTCATATATTAATTAACTTTTTTTTATCTTTTAAATTGCCAATTCTTTTTCAACCAAGAAAGACAAATATAATCCAAATGAAAATAAATACTTTAAATAAATATATACTTACTTTATTTAGAAAAGTTCTTCAAAATAATTCAATATTTTAAAATTCTAGGGTAATTTTTGCCTCCAATTTTAATTTAAAAAAAGCAAAACTGATCCATTGCCTGTTTTCAACTTTGGGAATATAAATCACCTTAAAGCAAGTTGATTTTGAAAATTAAAATTTTTTTTAATGTGAGAATTTTTACGATTTGTGTATGGTAACGGACTTGACAATTTGCTATGTATCCCAAGTTGCGACAGCATCTACATGCTAAATTATACAAAAAAGTGTATGACTATCTACTTCTCTATATAGTCCAAACCTTGGTCTTAGCACCTGTAATTATTTTTAAATGAAATATTAATTTTTTTTTTTTAAATTTTTAATCTGAAATGTAAGCGTTTGGTGAAAATGGCCCAAATATACTTGAAATTACACTTTACATATGAAATTCAGTGTTACTCTATCGTCAACGACCATACCATGTTGTCCGCACCGGTTCTCGTCCGATCACCGAAGTTAAGCAACATTGGGCGTGGTTAGTACTTGGATGGGTGACCGCCTGGGAACACCACGTGCCGTTGGCTTTTTTTGTTTTTTACGATTTTTATTTAATCAAAAGTATGTAAGTAATGCTAGTAACTTTGTTTTCTATCTATCTAAATAAATCAGTCATTTTTAAATCGATTAGGTTACATCCTTCTTTTTCTTAAACAAATTTTTATTAAAGTGTTACTTTATTATTGTGATTTGCGGCCTTAAAGTGTCACTTTTTAACCATATATTTTGTTGTCATAGCTACGTACGAAAAAGTAAAAAACATTTGTTTTTGCTTAAATTCTACGAAAAATAGAAATTTTTATCAAAGCAACCTTAAATTCAAAATTTCATAATCCAATCATAGTAGATTCTTGTACGAGTTGAGAATGATGACAATTCTTCACGACGATGAAGTTTCCCGAATCGAGAGTAGCGATTCGAGGGAATCGTCCGAGTGAAGAATTGCCATCATCCTATACGAATACAAGATGCAATTTTATCCACGACTGCAAAATATTTCGATTAATTGCCAGTTTGCCTACTAAAATTTTTATCACCACATTGAAATACGTAAATCATAGATAGCATAGAAAAACGAAACTTAAATTTATTATTTTATATTTTATATATGTATTGTTCTCGTTTTAACCTTTGATAATACTATACCAACAAATAAACTATAGAACTGTAGTTTTATGTAACGATTGCGTCACATTCTATACACAAGTTAGAGAATGTATAAAATTACAAAACATTTTGTTATAAAAAGCTCTCAAACTTTTTTAATTATAGATAAATTTATTTTTCATTGATAAAAATATGGAGGGGCTGAAATCTCACAGCTCTGAGATATCAAGACTTCGGTCTGGGTTAAAGATTTTGATATAGTTTTCGGTAAAAAACTTTTATGAGGACATGGTTTTTAGTTTTGGGCAGCGATGTATATCAAACATAAGTCTTTGTTAAAGTACAAGCATTTTTTTAACTCAGTTTAAAAATTTACTACACAACTAACACGAAACATCAATACGTTGCCAGAAAATTATAATCAAAATTCCAAAAATATTGTAAAAATTAAGTAAAGTCAAACTTTTTCAAAATTCCAAAAATATTCCAAAAATTAGAATAAAATCAAATATTTAAATTTTTTCTAAATTCCAACAATTTAAAAATTCTTAAAAATTCAAACTTTTTCCAAAATTCTAAAAATATTGCAAAAATTATTACAAAATCAAAAATTGAAAATTTTTTCAAAATTCCAAAAATTATAATAATATCAAAAATTTAAAATTTTTCAAAATTCTAAAAATATTTCAAAAATTCTTACAAAATCAAAAATTAAAACTTTTGTCGATATTCTAAAAATATTGCAAAAATTATTACAAAATCAAAAATACAAACTTTTTCAAAATTCCAAAAATATTTCAAAAACTATAACAAATTCAAAAACTTCCATGTCTAATTTCATTTTAGATTACATTTACGTCATAAAAACAGCTAAATTTTTTTTCCAAAAAATTGGCTAAAAAGTAAATGAAATCATTTTTTGACACACTTGACATTATTTTTTGACAAACTTATAATGCCATAACTCTCTATAATAATAATAAAATATCATGTCATACAAACTATTAATTTTATTGTTTTCTAAAAAAAATGGGTAAAAAATAAATAAAAACCTTTCTTTTGACACACTTGACAACATTTTTTGACAAACTTATAATCCATAATTCTCAATAATAATAATAAAATTTCATTTCAAAGAAACAATTTTATTTTTTTCCAAAAAAAGGGTAAAAAACTA
>CAVNZG010000506.1:50763-101115 GCA_963693315.1 Diogma glabrata | reverse complement strand
TCAAACATAACTCTTTGTTAAAGTACAAGTATTTTTGTATCTCTGTTTAGAAATTTATTACACAACTAACACGAAAATTAACATAATTTAGTGAAAAGATGATACACTCAGCAAACTGCTCAAAAACCTCTCCATTTAGCGTTTCGAGAAAATATTACAAAATCACAAATTCATATTTCTTTCAAAATTCCAAAAATATTGTAAAAATTAAATAAAATCAAACTTTTTTCGAAATTCCAAAAATTAGAATAAAATCAAATATTTAAACATTTTCTAAATTCCAATAATATTCCAAAAATTCTTTAAAATTCAAACTTTTTCCGAAATTCTAAAATTATTGCAAAAATTATTACAAAATCAAAAATGGAAATTGTTTTCAAAATTCCAAAAATTATAATAAAATCAAAAATTGAAAATTTTTCAAAATTCTAAAAATATTCCAAAAATTCTTACAAAACCAAAAATTAAAAATTTTTTCCCAAAATTCTAAAAATATTTCAAAAATTATAACAAATTCAAAAATTTCCATGTCCAATTTCATTTTCAATTACATTTACGTCATAAAAACAGCTACAATTTTTTTTCCAAAAAATGGGCTAAAAAAATAAATGAAATCATTTTTTGACACACTTGACATTATTTTTTTGACAAACTTATAATGCCATAATTCTCAATAATAATAATAAAATTTCATTTCAAACAAATAATTGATTTTATTTTTTTCCAAAAACTTGGGCAAAAAAATAAATAAAAATCTTTCTTTTGACACACTTGACAACATTTTTTTTGACAAACTTATAATGCAGTAATATAGTTTTTGATCTCACATACCGATTCCTACCATCAAGATTTCTCCAAATTCAATGTTCCTACTCGTAATCACTTAAAATGATTTTTTTTAAGCCAAAAATATGAAAATTTGCTGTTTTTGACACACCTAATGATTTTTTTGACACACTTCCGGTATAGTTATCGAAAGCAGCGTCCTTTTGGACCTGTCCCTTGAACATACCTATTTTTAGAAAAAAAATTTTGAAATCCCTCCAGCGGTTTTCCCTGCAGCGTAGGTAATGACGGCAGACAGACAAACATTTTTTTTTTTGCTATTTTAGAATCAGTAGGTCCTAAAACGTCGAGAAATGCCAAAAAAGTGGGGGTATGAATTTCACTTTTGGCTCATGAATGTAATACTTAGGTCTTTCTGACCGAAGTAATATAAAAATTGAAGTCAAGTGATTATAAGAATTTCATATTGTTGTCATCTAACTCGCAATTGTTAGTAAACGGCACAAAGTATAAAAAATTGCACACTAATATTATTTTCAAATGCCTTTTTCTCAAAACAAACTACGCTTGTCTGTAATTTTAGTATGTTTTGGGTAAATAATAAATCTTTAAAAAATATAAAAATGAAAGAGAAGGAAAAGATACTTTTTGAAATCGCCATTTTTGAAAAATAAAAATTAAAAAAACCGTTTGAAAATATGAATACTTTTTGTTGAAGGCCTCACTCTTTCTCATTTTTCCCCGATGCTATCAAATAAATATCAAATTTTTGTTTCCATCCTAACCAATTTTCAGCAGCATTTTCAAAATTTACATTTACTTCATGTAGTTACACCTGACACCATCTAATATTTGTTAATAAAGTTTATTTATATCTTTTATTTATAATTATATTTCTATTACAATCTACTTCATTCTATTACAATTTACGTTATTCTATTACAATAGTTTTAATTCTATTACAGTCCAGGTATATCTATCCAGGAATAATGTAAGATATTAAATAAAACTAGTACTCTTAATATTTTACTCATCGAAATTAACTACACTAGCAAGCCTAGAATATTTTTTAAATATCCGGCTCAAAGGACCATGCGTTCAATAAGGATTAATTTTATCACAACCTCAATAACAAATTAACCGCGGGTAACGTTATATGTATATGTGTGTTCAGCATAGAGAACTATACAATAAACACAAATCTTTTCAGTTGTCCAACTGATCCTATCTGAAGAAAAACGTGTTCTGAAAGCGAGTTGTGAAAACTTGACCATTTTTGATTTTCCTGAAACTTGGCGTATAAGTAGTATGGACAAAATATAAAATACAACTTATTTTACAATTTTTTTAAAGTGCATAGTTTGAGCATAGGGGGCACCCCAACATGCATGAAAAATGAAAATTCTGCCAATACGATGTAACTTTGACATTAAATTGCTCAAGAACAACTATACCGATTTTATCAAACTTTTTTTTGTTTGAAAGATGATTAGTTAGTCGTTTGAAAAAAAATTAATTAATACTACAAAAAATCAATTAAATACTTTTATTTAAAAATTAATTGTAATTAATTTTTAAATAAAAGTATTTAAAAAACTTTTTTAAAGATGGCGCTAGGTTTGAAGATCAATTGGAATTAAATTAATTGATTTTCTGAAAATAGTTCTATTCTTACTCTAAAATATTCGTGTTTTTGGAATATTTAATTTTAAAGATTTTTAGTCCGTCTAAAATTCTACGTGTTTATTGCTGAAATCGGTATAGCCGTTCTTGAGCAATTTAATTTCAAAGTTACATCGTATAGGCAGAATTTTCATTTTTCATGCATGTTGGGGTGCCCCCTGTGCTCAAACTATGCACTTTAAAAAAATTTTAAAATAAGTTGTATTTTATATTTTGTTCATACTACTTATATGCCAAGTTTCAGGAAAATCAAAAATGGTCAAGTTCAAATCTCGACTTTTTCACCTGCGTAGATCACGTTTTTCATTATCTTTAAGTTTTATAAAAACCTTGCTGTGCACATATAATAATACAAACATTAATAGCTAACGTCAGTTTATGTCAACTATGTATTTTATTCATTAATTTTATTATTATATACAAATATTTACTTGTCACGTCAATCAAATTTTTTTTTCATGCAAAAAAAAGAAAGAAGTTCGTTAGAAAATTAGGAAAGCTAAGAGAAGCATTTACACACAAAAATAAATCACAGTCACTCTGCGTCATTTAGATGAATTTTAATAAAAACTTATTTGCACACAATATAAATATGTAAATGAGATTGGTACAATGTTGGTCGTCAGAACCATTTTTAATAATCCATGAGCTTTGTTTTAATCATTTTTAAACTCTATTTTTAAATACATGATTTTCAAACCTTTCATCATGAAAGATTTTGTTTGCTTTCGATATACATGGATCGTTTGAGTGAGTGTCTTAAAAGTGCGTCAGCTAATAACTTTGATGTCGCTTACTAATAAATACTCAAAAATGCTTGGAGTGTGAATTAAAATTCATCGCAAACAAATTAAGTTAATTAAATAACAACAAATTTATGCATATGACACAGCACTGAAATAATTGGGGAACCAGCCAATGCCTAAATGACATTAATATTTTGATAAATTTTTGATTATATTAATTTGAAACGTTCAATGAATATATTTTAGCACATTGATAACACAAATAATCGGCTATCTTATAGATATAGATCATATAGATATGTTAATTTGCATACATGTTTAAAAATAAAAACTTGAACTTTGGCCGGTGATTTAAAAAGACTCATCTATGTATATTTTCTATGTAAACGGTCTTAAAACAAAAAACGAACATCACTATAAACTTCACTTGTTTAAAAATAGACTAGATTCTAGAAGTCTGGAATTTGTAAAATAAAATATATTCATAGCTCTTTGATCTTTACGGGTTGATACACGTTTGATTCAATCGTGATGCAAGTGTGGATATTATATTACTATACACTAACTACTAGCATTTGCAGAAAAACCACAAGCTAGTTGCCTGGCAACGATAATACTACCTGCAAAAGCTTTTTGCATCAACTACAACAGCGCCGCGTGTTTTATACATAATACTTACTTTTAATTATAATCGTTAATTGCAATATTTTAATTATAATCATCGCTGTATAAACTAATTTCTTTATTGTTCATTTAAACTTACTAAATTTATTCTTGTAAAACTTTTCCGTAATAATAAAGTCTACTGAATCTATTTTTTTTTTAATTAAGATACACATTTACATTTAATTACAAGAGTTGGTGAAGCATTTTTCCACTAATTGGCAGATTGTAGAGTATATTGCAATAGATAGATCATTACAATATAACAATATTACATATTAATATAATTGTAATATTGTTATATTGTAATGGTCTTGAAGATGAGTATAGCCCGAAATATATAGATTATATAACAGAAATTATATTTTAATTAAAAACGGGGTTAAATAGAAGAAAATAAAAATAATAAATTAATTATAGAATTTTGTCTAAAGAATTTTCTATCGCATATACATAAATATAGCGAGGTTTTGCGTCGATCACCAACATATAGTAGAATTTTTTTGCCAGCGAACACAAAATTTGTTTGTTATGCGCATATTGTTTGCACATGCGCATGCACATGCGCATATTGTTTGCACATTCAGTGTCTCGATTAAAATATTAAAAAAAACTATTGGGGTCCCATTGAAATGGACAAAAAAAACGCATAAAATTTATAAATTACTATTGAAATTCAACCAATTATAATAGAAACCCAAAAACTAGTAGAAATATTAATGATTTTGTTGGAAATATAACAAAATTTTGATAATTAAAAATAATTATAATAAAAATAACGACGCCTATGGAAACAAATATGACAACAAACAAATGGTACGAACTAGAAGTAGAAATTTAACTAATATAATTGTTTTGAAAACAAATTTATCCCAAAATAAATAATACATCTCTGTTTTACTTTTTGTCTCATCTTTTATCTCTTGCTGCGTCGTAGCTGTCAGAAATTCGCTGGCAAAAAAATTCTACTATACACAGTTTAAATATTAAGAAATAAAATTTTTAGAGATGTTGCTGATGTCGTACGTCAAGCAAAATCAAGGTCAAGCAAAAAGATTCAACCTTTTCTTAAAACTTGTCAAAATTTAAGAATAGCAATGTTTTGTTCTGCAGATTATAATTTTTAAAGATGTGCATCACAGGTAAAAAATTTCAGTTTTAAATTTGTGATCATTTTAATCGACTTAATACTTGAAAAACAAGTACTGCAGGTTGAATATAAATTATGTGCCTGCTTAGAAACATTTCAAAGTGTTTAATTTGAGAACAGGGTGGTCCGAAAGATTTCTGACAATTTAAATTCAAGATCAAGCATTTTTTCAATACAAAAGTTTCAATCTTCCCCTAAGGCTTGTAAAATTTTAGGGGAACGTTGAAAAAAAAATGAATGATTGAATTTTATTTTGTTTTTTTCTATTTATTTGTGTTCTAAAGACATTAATTTTTAAAATGCACATCATAATGTTCAAGCAAAAAATTTTAGGTTTTTAAAAAATTTTAAAAATTAATATCATTAGAACGAGATAGAATATGATATCTTTAAATTTTTCTGTGTTTTATGCTAGGGATGGATCTTTCATATTGTGGAAAAAAAATCAAAAAATGCTCAACCTACGGCATCCGCGACATTTTTAAAAATAGTATTTCATAAAATTTTTAACAGTGTAAGCAAAAAGAAATCTTTCGTACCACCCTGTTCCCAAATTAAACATTTTAAAATATTTCTAAAAGCTCAGGTATTTTTTTGGGAGAGGTTTTTTGTGAGCGATTAGGGTTAAGTACCTATTGTTATATACATACATATCGATATCATACATATCGATATTAGAATTGACAACACCGTTCTTCCATCTTAAGAAAAACGTCAAAATATAATACACTAGTTGATATCACATGTACAACGTACATACCACAATAACAAATATTGTAACTCTTAATTATAACAAAAAAACTAATAAAACCATTGTTAATATTTCAACTAAACAGTGTCTTTATTTAAAACAACATTAAAGACATAACATGGTGTCAGAAGTGGTGTAACTAAAACGCTAAAGATACAAATAAATTTAATATTGGGTTTATCAAACATGGCTGCCATAAAACCATTAACATTAAAACCATTTTCATCAACAAGTGAAGAAGGAGAACAATGGCGTCTATGGAAAGACGATTTCAAAAATTATTTAATTGCAACTGACTATGATGATAAACCAGAAAAAATGAAGGTTGCCTTATTTTTATTATTATGCGGACATGATCTAAAGAGAAAATACGAGGAATTGAATTTACAACCGGCATCAAGTACAACAGAAATCACAATCAAACAAGTGTTTACAGCTTTGGACAGCGTATTTCAAACTGGTAAAAGTGAAATATACGAAAGTAGTATGTTTTGGGGCTTAACGCAAGAACACAGTGAAACATTTGATCAATTTTATGACAAAGTTAAATTACAGGCTGTCGATTGCAATTTTGGAACTGCTTTATCTAGAAATATACGTGATAAATTAGTTTTTGGTATGAAAAATAACGATTTACGTGAGAGATTATTACGGGAAAAAGATTTAGATGAAAAAAAAGTTGTAGAACAAAGTCGAATTTGTGAATTGTCTCGTATACATGCAGATAAAATGTCACTTGGTTCAAGTAATCAAGTCGAGGTGATAAAAAAGAACACAAATGTAAATTACAGTGTTTCCAGTGCTAAAAAATTTGATTGCAATAATTGTGGGTTACGACATGAAATAAAAAAGTGCCCGGCTTTCGGAAAAACATGCAATAAGTGCGGTAAATATAATCATTGGTCATCGGTTTGCTGTAGTCAACCACAACCAACAACAACGCAACGCGTTAAAGGTAAATTTATTAATGAAATGCAATCAACTGATCAGAGTAAAAATTCGAATATAAACTTAAATGAAGTCGAATTTCAAATGGGAATAATTACTGCTGCACCGATACAAATAAATGAGATCCGTAAAAATTCAGAATGGAATGAAATTCTAATCTTAAATGGCAACGCTATTTCGTGTAAACTGGACACCGGCGCTCACGTAAATGTAGTGTCAAATAATGTTATTTCAGAATGGACATTACAACCAGAAATTTTTCAATCATCAATTGAAATTAAATCATTTGGTGGTCATAACATACCTATCATCGGTGAATGTTTCATTAATTGTGTCACCAAGAAAAATTTAAATCAAAATCTTCGTTTTGTTGTAACAAGTGTTAAATCAAAAACAATTATTGGACTCGAATCATGTGAAAAACTTGATCTTATTCAACGAATAAATGAAATTGTGCCAAATAAACTGAAATTCGAAAAGGAAACACCCGAATCAATTCTTGAAGAATTTAAAGATGTTTTTGAAGGTCGAGGCTACTTAAAGCGTCCTGTAAAAATTATTTTACGTGAAAATGCCGTTTCTCATGTGACAGCTGCTAGGAAAATACCATTAGCACTGCATGAAAAAGTACGAAATGAACTGGATAAAATGGTATCCGATGGAATTTTGGCTAAAGTTGAAACTCCAACCGACTGGGTCAGCAACATGCTGGTTATCGAGAAAAACGACAAATTACAAATTGTTCTAGATCCTAGACCATTAAATAAAGAAATTAAAAGATGTCATTATCCAATACCAAAAATTGATCATCTGTTATCATCACTTCAAGGTAGTCAATACTTTACTGTTTTCGATGCTAAAGCAGCATTTTGGCAGCAGCCATTAGAAGAAAAGAGCTCGTTTTTAACAACATTTGCAACACCATTTGGCAGATATCGCTGGCGTGTTGTTCCATATGAACTCAACAACGCTCCTGAAGAATTTCAACGAACAATGAGCGACATATTTGAAGAAATTCGGGAAGTACAACCATATATTGATGATTTAGCAATCGGTACAAAAACAATCGATGAACATTGTAAACTGTTACGGAAAGTTCTAGAAATCGCACGTCGTGAAGGTTTAAAGTTTAATCGTGAAAAGGTTCAATTAGCAAAACAGGAAATTTTTTATTTGGGAAACAACGTTTCTGAACACGGCATACAACCTGATGAAAGGAAAGTTAAAGCAATTTCCGAATTTCCAACACCAACTAGCTCTGATGAATTGAACCGATTCTTTTCAATGGTTCGATATCTTACAAAATTTTTACCAAACATATCAAATGAAACACATGTACTTCGACAACTACTAAAATTAAAAAATAGCTGGGTTTGGGATGCAAACACACAACTAGCCTTCAATAATGTCAAGAAACTCTTGACGAAAGCACCAACATTAACCTTATTTGATCCAAATAAAACAGTAACACTTTCGGTTGATGCAAGCCAATATGGACTTGGTGCAACACTAATCCAAGATGATCGACCGGTGACATATGGTTCAGCATCGCTGACAGAAACTCAACAACGGTATAGCCAGATAGAAAAGGAACTGCTAGCAATCGTTTTTGGATTGGTGCATTTCCATTACTACACATACGGTCGTCATTTAACAGTGGAAACCGATCATCGTCCGTTGATTGGACTAAAAGAAAAACCGTATGATGCAGTAACACCAAGATTACAACGGCTACTTCTTCGAACAAACAGGTATAATTTTAATTTAAAATATGTTCCAGGTAATCAATTAATTATGGCTGATACATTATCTCGAGCACCGTTACCAATGGAAAACTTTGATTTTGAAGATGAATGTGTACACAATCCAGTAGAAGTTTGTTTGTTAGTCGATGCAACTTCAAATCGATGGAATGATCTTCGTGAGCAAACAAAACAAGATAATGCAATTCAAGACGTCATATATCATATTTGTAAAGGTTGGCCTGCTTGCAAATCCGATGTTCGTTTAGGTGCACGTCCATACTTTCATTGTCATGATGAATTACATGAATCAAATGGTATAGTTTGTCGTGGTCAACGATTTGTAGTACCAAAATCAGAAATACAACGTATTTTAAGTATATTACATATATCTCACCGGGGTATAGTTGCTAGTAAAATGAAAGCACGAGAATATTTATATTGGCCTGGTATGGATTCTTCAATTGAAGAATATATCAATCGATGTGAAATTTGTCAGTCTCATCAAAGATGGAATCAACATGAACCATTAGCTGACCGAGACTTACCGAGTCGTCCATGGCAAAAGATTGCCGCTGATTTTTTTGATTTAGCTGATAAAAGATATTTATTAATTGTTGATTATTTCAGCAAATTTATTGAAATTCAATCAATGAATGGCACTACAGCAAAGTCAGTAATTAATGCATTTAAAGTTGTTTATTCGCGATACGGTATTCCGGATGAATTGGTTACTGATCAAGGACCACCGTTTAATTCAAGTGAAATGACAGATTTTCATAATTCATGGGGTATCTTACACAATCCATCATCTCCGTACAATCCCCGTTCAAATGGTCTTGCTGAAAGATCAGTTCAAACGATAAAAAATTTGTTGAAAAAAGCATTCGAAGATGGAAAAGATATGAATTTAGTATTGCTAGACTATAGAACCACACCGCAATATGATCTTCCATCACCATCTGATTTATTGATGGGACGTCGTCTTAAAACTTTGTTACCGACACATCCAGCCAGACTGCGTCCAAATTTTCCGATTGGCCGTGTTAAATCAAAATTATCAAAAAGACAAAGCGAACAAAAACAATATGCAGACTTAAAATCAAAAATATTACCACCGCTAAAAACAGGTAATAAAGTCTGGTTTAGATTAAAATTGGATAAACCATATGTTAGAGGAATTATCAAAGAAGTTAAACCAAACCGTGTTTACGTAGTTCAAACAGACAACGGTTCAACGTATATCCGCAATAGATTTTATATTCGACCGTTCAAATATGACGGCAATAATAAGGTACCAAAACAAATAAAACCTAATTCAGGAACAATTAGTGAAAAATGTGAGCAAGGTCATTCAGTGTATGTTTCAATACCGTTGATGCAACATAAAACAAATCCACCAATAAATTCACAAACCAATCTAACTAACGCTTCAGCCAATCCTACATCATATCCAATCGAAGCAAGCACATCAAAACTAAATTCAGCAGTTGCTTCAATTCCCGTATCACCACGTATATCTGAAAATCAAGACAACAATCGTGTTACAACCCGAACTGGTCGAGTTATTGTAACACCCCAACGTTACAGAAACAATTAAAGGAGGGGCGTGTTATATACATACATATCGATATTAGAATTGGCAACACCGTTCTTCCATCTTAAGAAAAACGTCAAAATATAATACACTAGTTGATATCACATGTACAACGTATAGTAGAATTTTTTTGCCAGCGAACACAAAATTTGTTTGTTATGCGCATATTGTTTGCACATGCGCATGCACATGCGCATATTGTTTGCACATTCAGTGTCTCGATTAAAATATTAAAAAAAACTATTGGGGTCCCATTGAAATGGACAAAAAAAACACATAAAATTTATAAATTACTATTGAAATTCAACCAATTATAATAGAAACCCAAAAACTAGTAGAAATATTAATGATTTTGTAGGAAATATAACAAAATTTTGATAATTAAAAATAATTATAATAAAAATAACGACGCCTATGGAAACAAATATCACAACAAACAAATGGTACGAACTAGAAGTAGAAATTTAACTAATATAATTGTTTTGAAAACAAATTTATCCCAAAATAAATAATACATCTCTGTTTTACTTTTTGTTTTATCTTTTTTCTCTTGCTGCGTCGTAGCTGTCAGAAATTCGCTCTCAAAAAAATTCTACTATACATACCACAATAACAAATATTGTAACTCTTAATTATAACAAAAAAACTAATAAAACCATTGTTAATATTTCAACTAAACAGTGTCTTTATTTAAAACAACATTAAAGACATAACACCTATTCGCAATTTTGTAATTCGAAATCATTTTTCATTTTTTCTTAGCAAACTTCTTTATAGTCCCTGGGCCCACGACAATTTCATGTGATGTTTGCCACATACTTTATACTTCGTGAGGCGCCTGTACTTGACGAGCCCGAAAACTTTTGTTCTGCCATTTTCTCGATTTGGCCGCACTTTCGTTCGGCAAGCTCCAAAAAACGCCGATTGCCCGCGATCTTGTAAATTTGCTACAACAATTTTTTTTAACTATGGGTGGTGTGTAAAAGGTTGGAAATCCGGAGAACAATTTTAAATAAAACACTCGATGCAATTTCTTCCTTTTATTATTTATTTATATATTTATTTCAGGTTGACTAAAAACGCGTGTTATTACTTCGACGAACACACACTAAGTCTCTTGAACATAGTTACGATTTATATCATATTATTAAACAGTACTACCAATTTATAAATTCAAACAATTGATATAAAATTACTTTAACTACAAACTAATAGATGGCAGTGTTATTAGTATAATTCATTATTTTACAGGTGGAAATGTGTTTTAGAACACGAGGATAAGCTTGTACGACAAAAATATGTCTGCTATTTTCGAGTTGACATTTTGGTATGTTTGGGTTGCCACTTGTCGGACTCGACAATAGCAGAAAAATTTTTGTCGGATATGGTTACCCTCATGTTCTTAAACGAATTTCCAACCCTCATTTTAGTTTTATGCCAAAAAAGATATAAAATCCTTAACCAAAACCGAAGTCTTGATATCTCAAAGCTGTGAAATTTCAGCCACTTCATATTTTTCATTTTAAGTTATTACATTAATTTTATAAGAAATTGAAAAAGATGTTTTTCTCCGATAGACAGCAAATATATATTTTGCAGACTTATTTCAGTCAGCAAAGTGGCACTTTTCCTGCCTAGGCAGCAAAGCAAGTACTTTGCTGCCTAGGCAGCAAAATAATTAGACTTCATAGAAATAAACAGATATTGCGATTAAAAAAAAAAATTTTTTTAATCGATTTTTTTTTTCATTTTTAAAATTTTGCTTTATTTTTAAAGTAATAATTATTAAATTACATATCATTGTAATTAATCGGAGAAAAAATTATATGTTCAACTCGGCAGCAAGGTAGATTGACTGCCTTGGCTGAATTCCTAGCCTCGCTCGCTCGGCTATGAACTATCAGCCGCGGCAGTCAATCTACTACTTTGCTGCCTAGTTAAACAAATAACTATTTATTCCTAAAATTGTTTAGTAAATAAACATAAAAATATTTGACACCGTTAAATGAAATTAGATTTTTCTATGAAAAAAAATTTCAAATAAGTCACCTCTTTAGGTTACTTATTCAAATAAGTAAGTCTCCACGAATAAGTTTCAAATAAGTTTTGGTTTAGAATACAGCCAATAGTGTGATTTGTGAAATCAACGATTCATTTTTGCTATGTGTACTTCTTTTCACAAAAATAATCCAATTTTTATGAATTCTAATACTTTGTTGTTAGACAACATCTTCACACCAAAAAAACTTATTTTAATGAAATGGGTGAAACCCCGTCCCGCTCATAGTAATATCTCGACACGAGATATTCAACTACAAGAATGGTCTGTTCCGTTCAATACGGGGCAGTTGGAAGTCCCGTTTTCTCGCCAAAAACGATCCTTTTGCTGAACAACTGAGGTACCACCGTTGTATTTTTACCGATAAGGGTGATTTTGGAAAAATGACTAGAATTCAACATACCTCTCTACCTGTCTCTACTTAATGGACTCTTAATGCTGTGCACAAATAGAACCTAAAGTAGCAAAGTTTTCTAAAGTTGACTCCGGCTTAACACAAGATGACGCTATTTTCTCTTCACTTTTAAAACTGGCCTTGAAATATGTGTGCAGCAAAACAAAACTACCGACTAATAACAACGATTTTTTCAAGAGCGGTTGAGGAAAAATATTTGATGTGCGGCGATAAAGGAATCAAGGGAGTTGAATCCTTTTAATATTTGTAATCAAGGCTTGACTGAAACAACGGCTCGAATAAACCTCTTCTTAAATCATCGTATGTTTCAACCAACAACAAACTCAAGATATACAAGACATTAATTAGACAAGTGATGATATATTGGCTCAAACATAAAGTCGGCTTAGAGTATGGAATAATTAAAAAGAAACCGCCAGTTCATTGGAGAGTGAGTAGGGATTGCAAATTTTGACGAAAATAAAAAAAACGGAATTCGAAATTCGCATTTAAGCATTTTCGGAATTCGGTCGAATTTCGAAATATTTTTAAATTTTTTTCTGATCAATACCAATAAATAATAATTGAATAAAACATACATTATTAAAAATAAAAATGTACAAAAATTCAATATCATAAACGACAAAAATGTAAAAATAAAATAATAAAATAATCTTATTATAAATATCAAATTATTATTCATAGTTATTTCTTGTAATTTAAATTAAAAAGAAACATATTGATTGGACAAAAATTCAGTTGGTATACTTAGTACAGACAATCAAAGTTTTAAAATGTTGTATAAAAAAATATTAAATTATTGTTTTGTTTGCCTAAAATATGCTTTGAGAAAACAGAGATCACTTAAAGCTACATTACTTGTCGCGATTGGTCTTTTATACAAAAGATGCCAGCAACTGAGAACGCTCGCTTGGACTCTACGTACGTTGGTGGAATCGAAATCAAAAATGAGTAGACGGACTCTAAAATATTTCCTCGCACACTGTTTGCTTCAAAGAATTTCATTTCGGATTTAATTTTTAATTAATAAAATTATTTATTTAAAATAAATTTATTAAAAAAAACCTAACAACATTTTATATAAGTTAACAACTTTAATAAGGTAAAAAAAATTCCAAAATTAAGCTCCGATTTGTTGCTGAGTTGAGCCGGAGGAGGATATGTTCGACGAAAAGTTCGTATGAATTTTGTTCTCCAGCTTTTGTTTTAATGACTGGGACTGCGCAGTGTGATTCGTTTGTTCTTCCCAAATTGCTTCTTGCAGATCGTCAGATTCTGACGAATTTTCCATGTTTTTTTAAATATCAATCTTTATGCAAAGCTTTCAATAAGTTTGGCTATTATATTTTTCCATGTCTGATGAAAGATGCATGGATCTCACTTATTCCATCATTGTGTAAATACTGAAGAGTACCAGATACATCTGTACGTCTTTGGTTTATTTGTTCTTCTAAAGCGTGTTTCAGTTTTAGTAAAAGTTTATCAGATCCGAAGTTCTCAAACATAAAAGATAGTGCCACATCAGCAGAGAGAAGATATGCATTCTCTCGACAGAGGGCGTCAACAGTCAGCTTCACTGGGAGAAGTGCAGAAATAATATGACAAGATTTCAATATCTGTAATAACAATATCCGATGCGATGTCAATCAAAGCTTTTCTAATACAGCTTTTTAGTTGGTTAAATCTTTCAAGCATTTGAACTAGGCTGTTCCAACTAGTTCTAGTAGCCATAATAAGTTTCAATTCTTTTCCAAATTCTTGTTTCGCATACATTTGAAGAATATCATTCGATTTTCTCAAAAAACCTAAAAATAAACGTGAAAATATTTCTTACAAATTTCTATACCCACACTCTAAACTAGATCCCAATTAATGGCGTAAGATCAATTACAAAGGGAGACTAATTCAAAGAGTTGGGAATAACTACTAACATCAGCGTTTTGTTTTACAACAAACACACAATTCAAAATCTTCTGTCATCTGCATTGGCCAAACTGGTCGTAGACCGTAGTTTTCATGATAGATGCTCCTAGCATTTTTGGGCCTTGAGACTCGGTAGCTCAACTACCACATTCTCCAACCATTTAATAGCTGAAAAGCTTTCTTTACAATCAAACGAACTTTTTTTCAGTCTCCACAACATGGTCTAATTCAGCTTCAATATGAATTTTTTCAATCAAACCATGCCATCATCGTCTACGTATTCCTCATCCTCTGATTCCACGTTTTTACTCACTGGTTCTTCTACACAAACATAAAACATGTCCTGTATTTATATGCTTCAATTCAGTAGTAAATATTCGATGTTTTATAGAGTATATTAATTACAGTTAAGTAAATGAGATTAAATGAAATTTCAAAGAGATAAGACGTGTTTTGTGAAAGCCAAAATAAATTTTTATTTTTTCTTGCGCAATATTCTATCTAACATTTAAATTTTAAAGTGAATTACATAGAAAAAAAAAGTTTAAATTACTCAGTTTTCGTATGATGTATTAAATACTGCATAATTTAGTTTTCGTATGATTTACCAAATAGTAATCATAGTTTTTCAAAACAAAAGTTAATTGTGATTTTCAAAGTATTTCCAATGATTCACTTGTAAAAGAACTTGTAAAAGAATAAACCGTTATTATATACAAACCAGATTAAACAACAATTATACAGAATAACAAAAAAAACATTTTTTATAAAATTGTTGGATGATTTATAACCCTCATAAAACAATTTAGCTGGTGATAAAAACAAATAAAATCGAATAAATTCAATCTTTTAGTGAAATTGTACCAGCGATTTATACAATATAAATAAAAGCTTTTGTGAAACCGCAAATTACCTTAAACAACATTTAAACTGAACATCTAAACTACAAATATGGCAGGTAACACCAGGCAAACTAAAAAAAATAGCAACACTACTGATTCTGCCGCTGGTAAAAGCGATCCGCAATTAGGAAATATACTTGACGACCCTAACTATGAACCCACAATTAAAGATATTTTCGCGCTCTTAAAGGAAGTTTATAATTCCGTAAATTTTTTTTCAAACAAATACGATGAATTATTAGACCGGACAAAAAAGATTGAGGATCAAAACAAATCACTAACTGCTGAAGTTGACATCATTAAAAAAAACCTATGCATCGTTGTAACAGAATTCTACAGGCAACAACAAGCACAACTCTCATCCTATATTACAATTCATGGCATACCAAAACAACCAAAAGAAGACCTACAAGATATAGTTACTGAAACTGCAAAAATTTTAAAAGTCGAGATGGTAAATAGTGACATCCTAAGTATAAGGCGAATGCTCTCAAAAGATGATAGACGCCCTCAAGTAATAGTAGCAGAACTAAAAACAACAAGCCTAAAGGAAACAATCATTAAACAAAATAAATTTCAAGGACCAATACTTCTTCAACAACTTAATAACTACGCTCAAAACAAAACCAACCAAAAAATCTACATTAATGATTACCTTACCCCATACAACAAAAATCTCTATGAGGAAATGAGGAAAATTAGGGCAATAAACAACATTAAATATCTCTGGATAAAAAATGGCTCTATTTTAGTTCGAGTAGCTGAAGAGACACCTATCATCAAGATTAATAACACCAATGATGTCCAGAAGGTTAGAAGTATCTTTAAAATTTAAGTTTAATCATAATAAATAACATTTTTTTTTTCTTTTATAAATAAAATGTTCGATCCAAACAAAAACATAAACATCAACATAGAACATAACACCAACAAACACAATAACATTCACCACACACCAGGGGCGTCAATTGGGTAGGGCTGGGGGGGGCATTGGCCCCCCCCAAGGATCTGGTACTATCAATACATCGATTCAATAAAACCATCCAATCGTGATAGAATTATACACTATAAAAATTTCAATGCACTGTTATTTTGTAAATTCGTCTAATTTTTAGAAGATTTACTTAACTAATACCGCATTTACAGCGACATAGCAAATTAGTAGATAGTATATTAGTTTTTGGGAAAAGGAGACGGTGTAAAAATCAAAGATTTTTATTTACAATGGTGTTCATAGTGTGAAGTATTAAATTTAAAAAAAAATTATTTTTAGTAAGGCTAGATATCAAATTAGTTGCAAGCGTTCAAAATAAAAAGTGTTTACAGCACATATTTAAATTACTTCTACTAATTTGCTATGCCGCTGTAAATGCGGTATAATATACCAATTTTATCGCATACTATTAATTGAAATATATCTGATAATATAATTATTACGTTACATATTATTTTGGCCCGACTAAAGTACAGTTCACCGCAATATTCAAACCGTTATCGTTCTTTGTATCAAGGACTAGAGCACCACCGATACGAAAGGCGGTCGTATTGCTTCTAATCTTCTGATGAAATCAGTTTTATAAACAAAACACGATCGTTCTTCCAAAAATGCCGTGGGTGCGTATTTTGACAAAATTCTATCGTACTATAAGGTGCGCGGCATCACCGCTTTTAGAAGAACGATTGTGTTTTGTTTATAAAATATTCGTGTCTGAGCCAGAGGAAACAAAATATTTCATTAGTATAGGGTTCCTCGAGAGTTCATAGTGCAGTATTTAACATTCAAATTTCAATTGTTATTGACCATTGGTAATTTATATAAACTTAAAAGTAAGTACATGCAGGAGAATACAACCTAATTATACCCCACTTATTTGGAGAACCCTGACTGTTTGGCCTTGTTTTTTATCTATATCATATTGTACAAACTTTACAAGACTGTTTTAAAAACAATAAATTAAAAACAATTCTAAAATGTAAAATCCTATAACATATCAAAAGTTTTCTTGATAGTTGTGCTAATTTTTATAAAATGAATGAAAATAATTACGGGAGTAATTTAAATTTATTGGGTTATTTCCTGTGATTTTATAATAGTGAATGTTTTATAATGAACAAGCATTATTTTCTAACGACACGAACAAATATTTAAGTTATGTAAATATTTTCAAAGTATGTTATGAAAACTTGCTGACAAATTCTTTTCGCTATATGGACTATAATTTTTAACTCATATTATAGCAAAAATTATATATTTGGTTGGTTATAATAAAATCCAAAACGTATCCTAAACGTCAATCTTTGTTCATTTTTTTATACAGTCACAGGGAGGGAGAAACTATTATTTTTTTGTGGTAGGTTTTTCTTATAGATTTAAAAGAAGCTCGCAATAATGGTACAATTTTGAATCAAATGAAAAATTTACGCACGTTTATGGGTAGTAAGCTGACCAGACGTCCCACGCTGCGTGGAAATGTCACACATTTCATTGCGTTGTCCCACGGAGAAATCTGTCCCACGAAGCGTCCCACGAAACAAATATTTCCACATTTGCCCGCATTATCGAAATAATCAAAAAACCTTATATCTATCTACATACAGTTTGCGCAATATCTTAGTCAAAGCAATGGCTTCACAGTTTTTTCTTGCAGTTTGTATAATGTTATGTATATGTTGATTTAACCATATTCAGAGAACAAACCAGTGCAATATTTTTTTTACTAAAATAGTGTTTTAACTATAATTTTCTTAGAAATACTAAACTCAGTTATTTCACTTCAATAATTTACATATCTTTTAATGTTTAACAGATCTACCTCAGCGAAAAGGTTTCTTTGTTTATAGAAACAGCTCCCCGGTGTGAAAAATAAAATACAAAATATTTTACTTAAAAGGACGCAGTTTTGCGTATAAATTCATAAAAATTTAAATTTTTAAACCAGAGTTTACAATTTTCCTTTATTCGAGCACTCATTTCAATCCTTTGAAATAATATTCAAAAATTAAAATGTTCATAATTTGAATATCGTTCTTACTCGTAAGAGTAAAATTTTTGCTTTTTCGATTTTACTCCTTTGGAGCAGATTGCATTTTCTTGTTCTTTCATTCGATTTGCAAAAGAAGAAAACTAGTCACTCTACGTCATCCTTTATATTCATTTTTTTAACAATACATGAATAATTGAACGAATCATTTGAAGCATTTTACGTTGGAAAGCATCAAATTTGACGCAAAAATTTTGAGTATTTGAAAGAAAATATTTATTTCAATTTAGTAGCAAGAATAATATTTTATTATTTTCACTCCTGTATGTGGGAGTGTTATATTTTTTTTAAGCTACGCACTGAAAGGACAAAGTAAAAGAGTGATATAAGTAGCGTTTCAAACTTTGTTTAAAACACACTTTAACTAGGTAGCTCAAAAGTAAAATTATTATTTTCTAATATATAATTTTTTTTCTCAATAAAGAACAAACAAAGCAAACAGCATAAAAACTTGATAAATGGTATAGATTTGCAAAAGATAGAACGAGAGGTATACTGTATACCTCTTATACTTACAGAATACACAAAAGATATTAATTATTTAGTAAAATTAAAATAAATTGTTTCAATTGTTTTGCAGTCTTTACTTGTGTAACAAAAGTTTTAAGCTACTATAAAAGGTAAAAATATACTAATTTTTAAAATTATATTTAAAAAGTTCTCCTGCAAATCAAGACGGATAGAAAACGTTTACGTAAATTCTTATACGATATTGAATTGGACTATCCTTTTATAAAAAAATCAAAATATAACGACGCAAAAGTTTAGTGTATTACCACCAGTCGGAGTGAATTTGCAAATTAACAGTGGACATTATGATATTAAAAGTCATATAGATACAGATAAACATAAAAAAGCGTTGGTATAAGCCGCCAGCTCCAGTAGCTTGAACAAGTTTTGTTGTAATTTTGTTTTTTTGTTGTTATTTAACATTGACAAAAAGTTAGTTGCTAATTGCGCTGATAACACGAACACCAATTTTAGTGGTGTCACGTCAAGGGGTGAAAATTTAAAAACAAGCTAAACTCGAATTTGAACCAGAGTGTATTGGGTATTGGATTCGCAGCCCATATTCTAAATAATGCAATAAGAAATGCTGCTGATTTAAATGGCAGGGTTAAAAAAAATTGGATATTTTACTGTCTTTACTGGAGACGTTGAAGGAGTTCTATGGCAAAAGTAATGTCGAACATAACCAACTTATTGGATACAGTGAAACTCGCTGGCTGGCGGAAATGCCAGCACTAAAAAGAAATTTGAAAATGTACGAACCACTGTAAGCACATTTCCTAACGGTTGAAAAATGTCCAATTAAAATAAAAGAATTTTTTGAAGAATTAAATAGTAAACAAATAGTAAAGGAAAGCATTAAATAGTAAATTTATGCACAATCTAGTTAGCACGTTTTCAGCGTCCCACTTTCTCGCAATAGAAATTCTGTTTAGTTAGTATTTGGAAGAACGTTTGCATTTTGTCCCGCATTTTAACGATTTGGCTCTGGTCAGTTTAGGGTAGACATAACTCTTTCTCTCTGAGACAAATAAAGGAAAACAAACAAAAAAACGATTCGACATAAGAGGAGTCACGTAGGGATTGCAATCCCGTGGTGTTTTATGGATCCTGGGACTATATGACTCATAAATTTTAAATCCCGGGATGCCCGGGATCTAAAAAATCGTATAGAAAAACCATCCTTTTTTTCTATGCTGCACGATCTGCTGTCGTTTACAAATTTACTCTCTGTACAGTTACAAAGCAAAGATATAATAATTTCTAGCACAAGCGCTTTAATTAAAACTACTTTCTTGATGCTTAAACAATGCAGTGATGATACTAAATTTAAAATTATTTTTAACAAATGAAGGGATTTTCGATGAAACAACACCAGAAGACTAGCAGAGTAACCAATGTAGCTCAAAAGCATTTTATTTTTATTTCTAAGTCGATGCATTTAAATGCTTTTAAATATATCTGTGTATAAAAACGTGTATGTTATTTTTTACGAAAAAAATCTTTTTATGTCATTTAAATTCTCGCCCCCCCCAAGATTTTGGTGAAATGACGCCACTGCCACACACACGGCCTAAACATTATGTACATCAATATCAGAAGCCTCAAACATAAAATAGATGAACTAGAAATATTAATCCAAAACCACAAACTCATACATATTATAGTTATAACCGAAACATGGCTCTACAACAATGAAGCGCACCTATATAATCTACCGAACTATGAACACACTCATTGCACAAGACAATCCAGAGGAGGGGGCGTCTCAATATTCACACATAATTCGTTCACAACAAACACAATACACAGTCAAGATTTTGACTTCAACAATATACTGGGAGTACATATACATAACCATACTACAGATCTCAATATATTTGGTATATATAAAGCCCCAAAATCTGAGTTTAACAATTTTCTCAATCACTTCGTAGCAGTTCTACACAAAACCAAAAATACGAGCTATTTTGGTGACTTCAACATAAACATACTAAACAACACCGATAATCTAGTTTCACAGTATATAGATGCAATATATACAAATGGATTTATTCTCTTAAACAAAATAGACAACGACAGTCTCACTAGGCGAAGTAATCAGATAGGAACCATAATTGATCACGTCATCACCGATGTAATCGCAAACACGTATACAATAAATTTATACGACACAAATATTTCGGACCACAGATATATATTAACCAACATCATCAATCTTAACACTAAAAACAAAAACAACAACAGGCTAACACAAATGATTAAATATAATCATATCGATGACTTTTCTATGACAAAAATTACAAACTCAGGGGACTGTAACTCATTTATAGCAAATATAAAAAAAATTATAACAGAAAATACTTCTCAGTATGTGAAAACAGACAATACGAAAAAAGAGTTTATAAAACCCTGGATGAATTCGGAAATACTTTACTTAAAAAAACAAAGGAACTTCTTTTATAAATTGAAAAAGCGATACATAAACAATGAATATTTTGCAGACCAATTTACATTTTACAGAAATAAAGCCAACTACACCATAAAAGAACAAAAACAAAAATACTATGCTAACAAGTTTAACAATAATATAACTGACAGCAAGAAGTTCTGGTCGACAACAAACGAAATATTATTCAACAAAAACAATACAAAATTAAACCCCAACATTACGTTGAAACTAAATAATATTTTAACACACGACCAAACTGAAGTAGCAGAAATCCTGAACCAATTTTTTGTCGACATTGCAACCACAACGAGTACTAATTATTACACTAACCAATACCAATCACACACAAACTCCTTAACGACAACCACACCTACACATTACGCGACTTTAAACTTATACAAAACAACACCAGAAGAAATTTGTAATATCATAGAAAGCCTAAATAAGAACGCAGCCAGTGGATATGACAAAATACCGACCAAATTTTTTGCAATATTTAGTGAAACACTATGTCTGAAAATCTCAAACCTCATCAATAATAGCTTCAGATTTGGTTTCTTTCCTGATTGTCTTAAGACTGCTAAAATCACCCCCATCTACATAGCAGGCAACAAACAGGAAACCGTAAACTACAGACCAATTTCTGTTTTACCTACGTGCTCTAAAATATATGAAAAAGCCATATTGAAAAGACTAGATAACTTTCTAATAGATAACAATATAATTAACAAAAATCAATATGGCTTTGTCACAAAATCAAGCACACTAACAGCATGTGTATCACTTACAAGTTTCATAGAAAGTAATATAGATAAGGGAAATACAGTAACTTGTATGTTTCTAGACATAAGAAAAGCTTTTGAAACAGTTGAACACCCGATACTTTTTGCTGAACTAGAGGCAATTGGCATAACACACAATGCTCTAAAGCTCTTTCAATCATTCCACACGGCTCGCCAACAATTTACACAAATAAACACATGTAAAAGTACAACACTTCAAATATCTTGTGGTCTTGCACAAGGGTCTATGCTCTCAGCACCGGAATTCTCGATCTACATTAACAAAATTTTTGATCTCCAGCTTAAGGGAAAAATACAAATGTATGCTGATGATGCCGTAATATCTTACGCCTCAAAAGAAATTAAACTGCTTTTTCTACATATGCAAGAAGATATTAAACTAATAGATAGCTTTTTGCAAAGTATTAACTTACACATAAACACAAACAAAAGCAGTTACATGCTATTCAACAAAAATAAAGTGATAAACGTAGATTTCTTACCAATCATCACAATAAACAATGACACAATAAATCGAGTGCTTTCAACTAAATATCTCGGGCTTGTTATTGACGAGAAGTTAAATTGGTCAAATCACATCTATAAAATTAAAAACAAAATTAGACCTATGATATTTGCAATGCGACGCCTTTAACCGTACTTACATGAAAATGCACTCTGGAACATTTACAACTCGCACATTTTGACAGACTTACTTTACCTAAATCCAATATGGAGCAATGCGAACACAACTAGATTAAACGAGCTTAAAATACTTCAAAACAAAGGCGGAAAAACGATTTATGGTCACTCCAGACTCTTTCCGACTAGGATTCTATATACGATACATGAAAGAACGCTCCCTCTCGAAGTAATTAATAATATACAAATTACCTTATTGATTTATAAAATTAAAAACAACCAAATTAAACACAATTTAGAGCTATCTTATAGGCATAACATACACACACACGCCACCAGACAAACACATGAATTAAACTTACCCCAGATAAAAACAAACACTGGATTAAATACGCTGCTTTATAAGGGAGTCGATTTGTTCAATAGACTACCACTAACAATACAAAATACACCCAGCATTGCGCAATTTAAACATGATAGTCATCAATATTTCTATCATCTGTACCTACAGAAACACCAACCCAAATAATAAGATTTCAAATGTTAGTATATAGTAATATTAATGAATAGTATTATAGAATTAGTGTAGAAACAATAGTACGATTAATGAAATTAATTAAACAACAACTAATCAGTAATATTATTCATTAAGTAATCTTTTTCTTTGAATTTAGTAGTAATGTTATCATAAAATTTAATGTATCAATACAAAAACAAACAAAAATTGTTACTTACAAGAAATTTTCTTTTGTAACATAAACGAATTTGTGAAATAAATAAAAAAAAAAAAAAAAAAAAAAAATCGCGTGTGGGAAGCACAACTGCTGATTACACATGGTAAAAGGCGTCCAACTTTTTGCATAACTGCTGCTTCATCAGTTGTTATGGACGTAATATCTTTGCCGAAATTTGTTTTGCAATGTGGTTTCAAGGGCCGCAATGCATTTCTCTGCATGTAAACGTCTTTCAACGCGAACTTGTCCTAAGTTCCAGAACTTTTCCTTGGAATGGACATTCACATTCAAATAGCATCGGTTTCTTGATGATGTCCATTCATCTAAAAATAAGCAAAAACGTGTTCCATTTCCTTTTGCAATAATAAAATCCAGCAACATTTTAGAACACATCCTTTGCCATTTAAACCATTTTTCGAATGGAGCTTGTTGATTTTGACACATAATCTCGAACGCTTCTAGCCAAAATACAATTTCTCAAATCAATAGACAAATCAATAGACAAAACAAAAATAAAATAAACCTTTTGTTAAACTGTATACTACATTTGTTACATAGTATTAGTATAACTGTTGAATAACTGTAAACATAATAACGAAAACACATTAAGAACACGAAAAAATAAAAACTAATAATTCGGAATTCGCTATGAATATTTCGGCATTCGAAATTATATTTATAAGAACGAATTTCGGAATTCTCGAATTCCGAATTTCGAAAATGCAATCCCTAAGAGTGAGCGACCGCGAGGTAGACCATGACTACAATGCAACACTGACGTAATGAATAGTAACAAAATAATTTATAATTCTATTTTATGCCAAGAAGAAACAAAATAAACTATACAGAAATAAAAACAAAAAATAACATAATATAGTTTTCAAATAGGAGTCGGAGTCGACAAATTTTTTGATTACTTTTCCGACTCCGACTTCGACTCCGACTCCGACTCTGACTCTGACTCCGACTCCGACTCCGACTCCGACTCCGACTACGACTCCAACTCCGACTCCGACTCCGACTCCGACTCCGACTCCGACTCCGACTCCGACTCCGACTCCGACTCCGACTCCGACTCCGACTCCGACTCCGACTCCGACTCCGACTCCGACTCCGACTCCGACTCCGACTCCGACTCCGACTCCGACTCCGACTCCGACTCCGACTCCGACTCCGACTCCGACTCCGACTCCGACTCCGACTCCGACTCCGACTCCGACTCCGACTCCGACTCCGACTTCGACTCCGACTCCGACTCCGACTACGACTCCGACTCCGACTCCGACTCCGACTCCGACTCCGACTCCGACTCCGACTCCGACTTCGACTCCGACTCCGACTCCGACACCGACTCCGACTCCTACTCCGACTCCGACTCCAGTTATCAGAAAATTCGTCCCGACTCTGACTCCGACTCCGCAGCCCTGGTTTTAATGTGAAAAGAATTTTTCAAGAAGTTTCCTGACTGAATCTAATTTTCAGCATTGCCGACTAATCAAAAAAACCACTTAACATATATCTAAAAATAAGCAATTAAAAAAAATTGTTTTGAAAAATGACATATGTGATTCAATAATATTAACGCACATATATTAATTATCTCATGGCGTAGACACCCATTATGATGATTAATACACACTTGGTTAACTGTTAAAAACAAGATAATTTATGTATCATCAGTAAGTTTTATTATTTAAAATACCATCAATATTTCTAACAAATCGATTAAGAGTAAAGTAAATATAAAAAAAAATGACGATAGTGTGCAAACGTCATTTTGACGTTGATGTCTAACGCAGTCGGGGTTTTTAACTAATCCATCTAAATTTACCGCCATTTCATGCATTTTATAACATCTTCGCTATTTAATAACAATAATAGCGATTTTTCTCTAAAACTATTACTATTTTTAATTTTACATCCGGAAACTTAAATTCAAGTTTAAATATTTTTTTTTTTTATTTTTTCACATATAGTCGTCTTTTATTGTAAATTGTTTTGATAAATAAAATATTTTTAGAGTTTTGTTGACACTTCAATTATATTCAAGGTAGAAAAATATATTCAATGATAATGCAATAATTTTTGTGGTTTTAGTTATATTTTGATTGTTTTCTAATAGTGTACCGAGGGACAAAAAACAATATTTCGATTTTGAATTTATTGAATATGGTCTTCAGTATCCTAAAAAGTCTCTATTTCTATATGTTGTTCCTATGAAACTTGAACCAAATTACTTCTCTTATTTAGTAAAATATCTCTAATAGTTGTTTGAACTTCATCAAGCCTGTTGCATTATTTAAGCTTCAGTCTTATCCGTTTATAAACTATGCTTATTTTGTTGTTTCAACCCAAGTCTGTCACCACTCTGGTTTTCAGAATCGCACACATCCACCTTGCTTTCAACATTTTTTTCCACTACTATATGTCACATAATAATATTGTTATTGAAAGTTTGATGCATATTCCAAATCAACAAAGAAGAAAGAAACATGAAAGTTCTAAAAGCTCAAAATTTACATTTAAATACAAATATGTACGCTGTCAGTAATTAATTACTTCTGCGAAAAAAATGACGTGATATTTATAAAACATCTTTGATCCACTCTTGTGGTTATTGTTAAATAAGTTAAATGTTGTATTAGATAATTAATTGATTAATTTTTTGAAAAAATATGCCCACATGGTATTTAAGCAAGGTTACATAAATTTTATCATGGCTCGAAAAGTTTAATTGGACCTTATAATAGAGAAATGTTTAATTCAACTTGATGGTCAATTACTCTAAACTAATGTGATTGTTTTTCACGATTTATTTAATTCAAAAGCTTTTTTTTAAACCAAAAGCACAAATTTGTTTTTACTTTATTTATTTTTATAGCATCAAATATTGATTTGGTTTGTCTTGGATCGGTTGAACCAAAATCGTGGAAGTAGTGAATAAAATGTATAAAAAGCGGAAACATTCTATGAAAATTTACACAAATTAGACAAACAAGTGGCAGATTTAAAATACGTTCGGATATTGTAAGAATGATTTTTCAAATTAGATTTATGTTTAGGATTTTATTGTTCACTTATGGGATGGGATGTGATTTTTGATATATAATATTAGCAGGTAACCACACGGCGGTGACCATGCTTTATAAATTAATGGCTAAAAATTGTGTTTATGGGCGTTGTTTTCTACGTTTCCTTATTCAATAAATGTAGAATTTGGGTATGTTTTTGTTGTCATTTATGTGGATTTAATTCTTTTACTACTTTCTAGTGGTGATGCTAGTTGTTGTTTAATCTACCATTTGCTACCATAAGATCTACCATTTGCGACCATAATGCTATATTGAAATGGAATGGTGTATTATGCAACATTCTTTGTAATCACCAATATAACTGTTAAAAATACGAAGCTATTTTTGATTATTACAATACTACCAACGTAAAGTTATCTTTGCTGTATTAATACATTTAATCGTTTAAAATCAAAGTAACCACGAATTGTGAAATAATTGAAAAACGCGTCAAACCTTGCAAAACGCGTCAAAGCATCGGGAAGAAATATCAGATAAAAAATAGTATATTAAGAAACCAGTTTCATAATCGACGATTTTATCGCACGCAATCTGTTTAGAAAACGACCCGCGCAGCGGGGAGTTTTCTAAATAGTACAGTCTGTGAAGGGGAGAATTAATTATAATGATAATTTTTTTTTGCTGTCAGATATTTTATTTTTGATTCATACAAACTATGGTATTCAAACAGTAGGCTTTGTTTTTGCTGTCGGCAATTCTTCTTGTCGTCGATAATTTTGCTTTGTCGTTATGAAAATTCTTTGTTGTCATATTTTTTTCTAACAAAATGAAATATAATTTTATCTTAGTAGGCTAAAATGCTATAAATGCTATAAATTTGTAATTTATGTTTGACAAATAAACATAAACAAGCAATCATTTATGAATGAAAACGGACATTTTTATTATTTGCAATTTTACATAATTTTTTATAAGCTGTAGATAATTTGTAGAAAAAACTTTATTTAGAAACTAATAATTATTATCTTTTAAATAAAATTATAATTTAAAAAAAATTATCTCATTAAATACCACTCTTCATTGAAATTTTTGTCTAAAATTTTTCAATTTTACTCATTAAATTATTTTTAAGCAACACTGCTCAATCAAACCACTACTTAAACTACTCGTCCTTCGGACTCGTGGTTTATTGTGCGCTTTGATTCGCAGTGTTGCTAAATAATTTAATTCGTAAAATCAAAAAATTTTCGAAAAAATTTCAATGACTCGTGGTATTACAACCGAAAACTACATTTTTAAATCGAAAATTTTCTTTTATAACATGTTATTTATACCCTCAAGACCATTCGTCGGTCATAAAAATTTGGCGCTCGACCTCCCTTATTTTACTACCCCTTAATATGCCTTTTATCAAAATAAAATATTTTTGTCGATTTATAAATTTTTAAATAATACGATTTTTAGCCTGAAAATAGGTTCCTATACGTTTTTTTGGTCGCTGATTACGAATCAGTTTTCCAAAATAATAACGTGAAAAGCGGAAAATCGAGAAAATTGAACCGAATTTCCAATTTTAGAGTATTATTACGAGTTGCATATCATTTTCAATGTTTTTAAGTACGCTGGCAACGAATTTTCACTCAAAAAGTATAAATCTTTAAAAAGTATTGGAAAACTGTGAAAATTATTTGGAAAATTTGGAAAATTATGATTGCAAAACCATGCAATATATCGTTTTAGTGTTTTTTTTGGTCTCTGATCTCAAATTTAATATTTATAATGAAGAAAATTTTCTATTTTCCCGGAAAATGGCAAAAAAAATTTTCCGATTAAAAAATTAAAATTTTTTATTTAAAATTTAAATGTTGTATAGATGAATGTATAAATATTTAATGCGAGTTTACTGCGCTTCAGTAGGTGCCTGTAATTTTGTCGTGTTTTTTCTTGTCACTGACCTCAAATTTGATATTAATATTTAAGAAAAATTTTCTATTTTCACGGAAAATAGCAAAAAAAAATTTCTGATAAAAAAATTTAAAAAATTTAAGTACAATTAAATAATGCATGTTTTAATTTTTTGGTGAATTTAATGTCAAATTTGATATTTAAAATAACAAAAAAAATTTATTTAGTCGGAAAATTATGAAAAACTTCTGCAAGTAATATTATATGGTTTTAAGCTGTAAATTAATAATTTTTTTATTGTTTTTAACTTTTTTTTTCAATGATGATTGTGAGTTATCAAATTATAATAAAAATTTATCCTCAAAAAATTCCAAAAATATTAATAAAATAATTTTATTTTACTGCGTAGCATACAAAATTTTATATATTTTTTTAATGTCCCTGAAAACACATTTTTTGTTATAAATATTGAATAATTTTAATTAAGAAAAAAAAAATGAAATTAATAATTTTTTTTATTGTAAGCTTTTGAAAGTAATAAATTTTAAAATTTTTTTCTAAAAAATAAAAATAATACTTTATTTAATAAATAAATATAAAAAAAACAGAGAGTGTGCTTAAGACCGCACGGCAGAAGTGAAAACTTCATTAGCAATCGCAATATATTGATATCGTATTAGTAGTATTTGGATCGTATTAGTAGAATAAATGAGAAACAAGTCAGAACGATAAACCGCTCACTACACACACTAACCTCACAATGTAAACCAAATAATTGTCAAAATAGCACTCATATGCCAATAGCAGGGACTAAAGTACGCGTGGTTGTCACACCCATAGATCAACAAGTTTAAATTTTACAAATCTTTCTGCGGTAGCTAAGCAAATTCATTGGTATTTATGCGCATTGTTGCCGTTTGCAAATCACTATTGGCTAAGTGCCACCATTTTTAATTATTTTATTTATCATGATTGCCATCCATGTTTAATCATACATAAGCTATGCTTCTTTGTATAGAATTTATGCGATTTTCGTCTCGTAATTGTGAGCTTTAAATCGATATAATCGATTTTATCAAGTATCAAGTTACAAGTATTAAGTCTTCACCTAATTTTAGAAACATGTATTACATACAATTCCAAACCGACAATATATTTAGTGAAGATGATAAAATTCCAATACATATAATTTTGATATACAAATGTAATTGTTTCAGCCTTCAGGTTTTACTATCTTACGTTATTTTTAATTTCATAAAAAAATTATGTTCTAAAAAAAACATTGATCAAAGCAATCTACTGTTTAAAACGATAGTTAAATAAGAAGCAAAAATTAAGCTTACACAACAACTTCATAATTTTTCATGATGATTAATGTATTAATGCATAAAGGACAAACAGACAGATATTCAATATTCAACAATATATTCAACAGATATTCAATATTTATTTAGCATGATGACTCGAATGCAAATTGCAAAAGACAGTATCAATATAACTTTAAAAAACTGCGTTATAGATCAATTTTTTAAAATTTGTATAAAGAAATTTTTATTATTTTTTATGAATTCATAAATAAAAAAAATAATATTAATGGTTTAATTTAAATGGTTTAACAACAATATTGAGTACATTTTAATGGTATTTAATAAAAATTAAATTAAAACAATAAAAAAATATGTACCACAACCAGAAGTTGAACTCACTACCTACAGCACATCAGTCGAGCACGATATCCACAACGCAATTTTAAATGTTAAGAAATGATAGATTGATAAATTGATATATGATGGAAATGCTGACGGATCAGCATAACTTACTACCTACAGAAAAATCTGTGTGTGGTGCGCCAAAAGAAGTTTTCACTTCAAAAATTATATTAAAATATAAGCAATATTATTCTAAAAATCTTCATCATCCGATTCATTTTCAAGAACTGGATATTGTTGTTCTGATGCAAGCTGTTGTTCTGTTTCACTTTCATTTTCTGTGTCATTTGCACGATTTTCCTGATCATCGGTGGTTATGATACATTCTTCATCACGTCGAGAAATGTCAAAAAAAGTGGGGGTAAGAATTTCACTTTGAGCTCATGAATGTAATACTTAGGTCTTTCAGACCGAAGTAATATTAATTTACAGCTTAAAACCAAATAATACTACTTGCAGAAGTTTTTCATAATTTTCCGACTAAATAAATTTTTTTTATTATTTTAAATATCAAATTTGACATTAAATTCACCAAAAAATTAAAACATGTATTATTTAATTGTACTTAAATTTTTTAAATTTTTTTATCAGAAAATTTTTTTTGCTATTTTCCGTGAAAATAGAAAATTTTTCTTAAATATAAATATCAAATTTGAGGTCAGTGACAAGAAAAAACACGACAAAATTACAGGCACCTACTGAAGCGCAGTAAACTCGCATTAAATATTTATACATTCATCTATACAACATTTAAATTTTAAATAAAAAATTTTAATTTTTTAATCGGAAAATTTTTTTTGCCATTTTCCGGGAAAATAGAAAATTTTCTTCATTATAAATATTAAATTTGAGATCAGAGACCAAAAAAAACACTAAAACGATATATTGCATGGTTTTGCAATCATAATTTTCCAAATTTTCCAAATAATTTTCACAGTTTTCCAATACTTTTTAAAGATTTATACTTTTTGAGTGAAAATTCGTTGCCAGCGTACTTAAAAACATTGAAAATGATATGCAACTCGTAATAATACTCTAAAATTGGAAATTCGGTTCAATTTTCTCGATTTTCCGCTTTTCACGTTATTATTTTGGAAAACTGACGTCGGATTCGTAATCAGCGACCAAAAAAACGTACAGGTACCTATTTTCAGGCTAAAAAACGTATTATTTAAAAAATTATAAATCGACAAAAATATTTTATTTTGATAAAAGGCATATTAAGGGGTAGTAAAATAAGGGAGGTCGAGCACCAACTTTTTATGACCGACGAATGATCCTGAGGGTATAAATAACATGTTATAAAAGAAAATTTTCGATTTAAAAATGTAGTTTTCATTATAATTAATTGTACGACGATTCCCCCTTCACAGACCGTACTAAAAGGATAAGTGCGATAAAACGTCTTATGAAACGAGTTTTTTATACTATTTTTTCTATTTTGCAATTTTTGTCCTGAAATTTTAAAAAATGTGTATTTTATTAAAAAATAGTCAATTTGAAATTTTGTTGTTATTACTAATTATTTTAATTAATTAAAATATTTAACACTAATTTAGATATTCTTTTTAATTTTATTTACATAATTATTCGTTTTAATGTTCACTGACGTTTGTATGACCAATGTTACCAACCTTGAAAGACAAAACTTTGCGTATCGTAATGAAGGCCATTTCGGTACGCATTTGGGTATCGAAATGACGTTATTTTAGACGCAAAATAGAAAAACGTATTTGTCGTGATATTGAAATATCGATCCACGTAATATCTCGAAAAGTTATTCCGGGACAAAAAATACTGGAATTCTAAAGAAACCACATTGTACGGTTTGAAAATTTATTTAAATTGTTAAATCTAATGTAATTTAATTATAAGTATTTAGGAATTTTGTAATCATATGTAACCAGTTCTTTGGAAATATACGATTTAATCGAATTTGGTTTGATTAACAAAAAGTGTGGACAAAAAGTTTTTCCGGACAAACAAAGGTGTTGGGCCACATCCCAAAGTATTACAAAATTCAATATAATCTTTAATAATCTTTAAAAATCGAAAGAGCAACCCGAAGATCGTCGAAGAAAATTTTTATTCATCTAGTATAATTTGCACAAACAAAGTATTTGCTTCGTGTGTTTTTTCATTTCTCACCTCCGTTCTCACTTCCCAATTAATCGTTATGAATAAAAAAAATCCCTTCGAAAAATCAATAGTAACTGGCCATTCTCCAGGAAACACCGGCACTATTCCCAAAGGAATAATGTGCGCTTCTTGCTTATTATCGGATCAAGAAAAAAAGGCCAAGTGCAAAGGAGAATGTGGCAAACATTATCATCTCAAATGTTTGCGTATGGGATCTCAAACTGACTGGAGCATCTGGCGATGTCGTTTATGTAAGAAAGCTAGAAAGCCATCTGACGCTCAACCACCACACCTGCAGGGAAGTGAGAAGGTTGTCGATTCGGAAGGTGAGAATGTTATCGGCTCCGAAAATAAAAATCCATCTCAACCCATTTCAAAAGCACCAAGTCGTGCATCCAAGATCTCTAGCAAACTTGAGGAAACTAGGTCTGAAAAATGGGAAAGTGAGTGGAACGATTTTATGCGACGTCAAACCGAAGAGAAAATCGATTTGATTACAAGATGGGAAGAAGAAAACTTTAAACGCCAATAACGTACAGAAGAAGAATCTGCCAGACTTGCATTTGAAAAAAGTGAGATTATGCGGAATGGAGAAAACGAAATCGAAGAGTTTTTGCAACAAAAGCGGCAAGAACACGAACGGCTCTGTGCACAGCAATTACGAGAGAACCAACAAGTTTACGATACACAGTCATTTGAAAGCTACGCAGGCTCTCGATGCAACGAAAGCGAGCCACGAATATCAGGAACTCAAAAGTGGGTGGATCACAGCAAGAATAGAGTCAACTTCGAAGATGCAACCATAAATCGCAAAAGTGCACTCACAAATTCGAATCGAATGGGCACTGATTTTTTTAACATAAGCCAACAACGGGACCATCGCGAAAGAAGTTCTACTCTTTGGCTTAGCGCTGTGGATAATAAACAGTTTTTGAACAGTACCAGTTTGACAGCGAACGTTGGACGCAACACAACTAAGCAAAAAGTGGAAATTTCCATGGAGCAATTGTCGTTTAGAAAATATGCAAAATAGCTTCCAGACTTCTCCGGCAACCCTCGTGATTGGCCAAGATTTATATCATCGTATGTTAGATCAAACGAGCTCGATATATTATCTAACGAAGAGAATTTTGAAAGACTCGATCGATGTCTACATGGCAGAGCAAAAGAGATGGTATCCGGTTTATTAATCTATCCAGAAACGGTTCCTTTGGCAATGTCGAAACTAAGAGACAGATTCGGCCAACCCGAATTAATTCTACAAACACTCATCGATGATACGGAAAAATTACCAATGGTTGACCCCGACCAACCCCGAAACTATAATGGATCTTTCATATGCCGTCGACAACCTTTGTGCAATAATAACAGCGAGTGAATTGAGCGACCATCTTGTAAATCCAATTCTGTTGAAGAACTTTGCGAAGAAATTACTTGGAGTTCTGCTATTTAATTGGATAACGTTTAAAAAATCCACTCCAGATGTTAGTTTAACACCCTTTAACAACTGGTTAAATGAATTGGCAGCACGGCCGGTGCAGTTGCTGTTATAAAATCATCGATCTCGAAGCCAAAGCAGTCGCACATTCAACAAGGTAAGGGAAAATCTAGAAATTTTGTCAATACTCATGATCGAAACGAAAAGCAGCTGACTGTTGAAACGCAACACCCAACGGGAACGAAACGAAAGTGTCAAATCTGTGATTCTGAAGATCGCAGTGTAACTGATTGACCAAAATTTAAGAAGATGAACGTCAAAGAACGATGGGATGAAAAAACAAAGAACCTTCTCTGCCGTAAATGCCTAGGTAGACATCATCCAGCAAGATGTAAAGTATTTTGCGATTGTGGAGTAGACGAATGTCAGTTCAAACACCACCCCCTCTTACATATACCAAAATATGTCAAAACGGTAATTGTAATTCAACCAAACACTTCAGCCAACAACCTAACTGAGGCGATACACATGATGGTTCACAATCAACATCGTCATCCACTGAATCCGTTGTTGAAGATTTAGTATTTACAACTACATCGATTATACCTCGAAAAATGAAGACAATACTATTTCGTATAATACCAGTGATGTTGCGTAATGGTCCTATATGCGTTAAAACTTTCGCATTTTTGGATGAAGGATCGTCACTGACTCTGATTGATGAGGAAGTCGCTAAGAAGCTGCGTATGAAGGGTACAAAAGAAGTATTGAACTTAAAATGGACTGGCAATACAACAAGATGCGAAAAAAATAGCCGAAAAGCTTCAATTATGATATCCGGTCTTGAATCCAATTGTCCGACGTATGAACTCGACGACGTAAGAACTGTAAGCTCTCTAGACCTGCCGATGCAATCGCTTAAGATGGAGATGATGAATAATAGATTTAAACATTTACGAGGCCTACCGTTTGACACGTACAAGCATGCTAATCTACGCATTCACATTGGCCTACAATACTGGAACGTTGCAATTCCAATTCAAATCGTCGAAGGTGACGTGGGGGAGCCAATTGCAGCCAAGACCCGATTGGGTTGGACTGTCTTCGGGTCGTACAATTTTCACCATGAAGCCAACAATATTGATCCTCAGCATGCCATGAACTTTCATTGGGAGGAAAGTCTACATCATTTGGTAAACGAATTTTTCTCAACGGAAAACTTTTTAGGATCCCTTCTAATGAACCAAATGAATGCATACGTCGAAAAGGGGTACGCGCGTAAACTAACACGACAAGATGTAAACTTTCACACACCAAGAATATGGTACCTTCCTATTTTTGTCGTTATCAATCCAAACAAACCATCAAAAAAGAGATTCGTCTGGGACGCGGCTGCTGAAATCAATGGAATTTCTTTAAACTCAATGCTACTGAAAGGAACTGATTTTCTGTGACCCCCTCTACTGTTTTTGAGAGAAAAAATTTGCGATCTCTGGCGATATCAGTGAGATGTATCACAGAATTAAAGTCGTGGAATCCGATCAAAATTCACAAAGATTCCTGTGGTGCGACGACAAATCAAATCCGCCAGATGTATACGTCATGACGTGTATGACCTTCGGGGCATCATGTTCACCCAGCTGTGCCCAGTTTGTCAAAAATTTGAACGCGAAACAATATGAAGTTTCCAAGCCGCGAGCGTACCATGCTATTCGGTACAACAATTACGTCGATGATTGGTTAGATGGATCGACACCGAAGAGGAAGCGGAACGATTAGCTAAACAAGTAGTACGCATACACGCAGCTGGTGGTTTCGAAATACGCAATTTTACTTCCAATTCGAAGGTGGTGTTGCATAGTTTAGGACTTGGGTGTTGAAACGCAAGAGAACAAAAATATGAATATGAAAAGCGAAGCGTTAAATGAAAGTGCAAAGGTGTTGGGTATGTGGTGGTCGACTACAGAAGATGCATTCTACTACATATTCGATATCAATCGGTTCGACTCAAAACTTGTAGATGGATCCAAGAAACCCACAAAAAGAGAAGTTCTCCGATACATTATGATGGTTTTCGATCCTATGGGTTTAATCGGTTCGTTGATTGTTTATGGAAAAATGTTGCTTCGTGACATTTGGATAAGTGGAATAAGCTGGGATGAAACTATAACTGATCCCTGGTTTCTCCGATGGCGAAAATGGACAAAAAACTTACCCGACCTTCTTCGAATTAAAATTTCCTAGGTGTTACTCAGTGAATGGATACATGTCTGTGGAATTACTTATTTTTTGTGATGCGAGCGAAAATGCGTTCTCAGCAGTAGCGTATTTCCGTATTAAAAACGGTGAAGATATTCAATGTCGTCTAATAGGATCGAAAACGAAAGTTGCACCTCAAAAACCGATGACAATTCCGAGGCTAGAACTGCAAGCCGCGGTTTTATTTACACGAATTCCGTCAACTATTACGAATGCTCATAATATCAAACCTGAAAGAATAATTTTTTGGACAGACTCCGCCGATGTATTAGCATGGCTTAATGCCGAAAATAAACGTTTTCCGACAATTTGTTAATTTTCGCGTTGGTGAAATACGCGAATCATCAAAACCGAGCGATTGGCGATGGGTACCAGGTAATGAAAATGTTGCGGATGAGGCAACCAAACGTAAGACTGATCCAGATTTTTCAAAAATGTCTCGCTGGTTCTCTGGCCCTAAATTTATAACAAGAGAAGAAGAATATTGGCTTATGCAAAATTCTGCATTCGAAATTAAGAATTTTGATGAAATAATTGAAACAGTAGCCGTTCATGACAACGATTACAATGGTGTAGTTCCAGAAGTTGAACGTTTCTCTAAATGGAACCGATTTTTCGTGCAACGGCATATGCAATTCGATTTTTTAATTGGTGTAAACAAATACCACCTTTAAGGGATGTAGCGATTACAGTCGAGGAGTTGGCAAGGGCAGAAGATGAAATATATCGATTATTCTGTGAATGAAATCAGACAGCTGTGAATGAAATCAGACATAAGTATGCGATACCAAATTTGCGAACAACTGTAAAAACTATGCGAGAGAAGTGCCAATACTGCAGGAATAGAAAAGCTCGTCCACTTCCACCACAAATGGGCACACATCCTCAAGCACGTACCGCCGTTTTTTTAACCCCATTTTACTATACAGGAATAGATTTTTTTGGGCCCTACGAAGTTGTCGTTGGAAGACGAAGAGAGAAACGTTGGGTTGCTCTATTTACGTGCTTGACAGTACGAGCTATACACTTGAAAATTGTGCATTCGCTTAGCAAAAAATCATGTCTTATGGCTATTCGAAATATCATCGCAAGACGCGGCTCTCCATTAGAAATCAGAACTGATAATGGCACAAATTTCCGTGGTGCCAACCAAGAACTTATCAATTTTTACAAGGAGATGAAACCAAATGATTATCGTGAAGCCTTCGATCAAATCAGATGGATGGCACGTATGTGTCGCTCTGTTCGAGCTTTTTTAGTCGTAGTTTTCATTTCTTTAATTTATTTGTGATTTTCATTCGTTTGCTCTTGAGAAATGTGTCCTGTTGTAGCACTTTCGGTAAATGAGCTTTGACTCGTATCATTTTCGTGCTTGAAAAAATTTCCTGGTAACCGAGGTTTGCCCTTTACGTTATTTCAGAAGTGGTTGTCCTATGACTGGGAGTAATACGGTTCTCATTCCTACCATTATTGTTGGCAGAATATCAACCCATCATTGAGTGACATGACTTTGTAACGACCATAAAAAATCTGTTTAGTAGACAGTTTCTTTTAAAATTTACAACTGTCTCACATAATCACAGATTCATTTCGTACTATCAGATTCATTTCATAAAAAATAGCTGTCTAATTAAACATCGAAATACAAGATTCGTTAAATGTTTTAAAACAATAAAAGTCAGACAAGTGCAAATAAAATTCGCTCGTCAAGGGTTCCGTGAATGTAAAGAAAACAATATCAAAATAATTAACATAAAGTTGTGTTGTAAAGGGTTTATATTGCAAGACCATAGACACATAAAAATAAATGGTTCATCGTGAATATCAATAGTAAATGTCAAACTCATCTAAATTGATCGAAATGATATCAAAAATATTACTTTAGGTTAAATGTTATCCATAGCTGTTTATAGTAGCAAAAGAACGACTCAATTCTGTTAATCAACGACGAAATTTAGGGCTTGAGTGGTATTAACACTAAAAATAGGACTTTTTTGACAATAATTCAAATCTGTGCATCGCAAGATTCTAAAAAAATTGTATTATTTCATAATTTTGGTGCTCTTTCAAATGACACTCCACTCATGCGAGCCAAAAACCTTTTTTTCACCCTTCCCCATACCCATCCCCTAAACACATAGAAATAAAATCACCCGAAGCTTCGCTATATTTTTCGTTAAGGGTTTATCAAATTTCCTATCTGTATGAATTTTTTCAAATTTTTCCGTCAATCAACGAAGAAACGTATAGGTGGGGGGGGGAGCAACTTTTAGTTGCACTTTTTCGAGAATAGTTCAAAAACGGCGCATCGCAAAATTCTAAAAAAAATTGTAAAGTTTCTTAATTTCGGTGCGAGCCAAAAAACATTTTTTCACCCCTTCCCCACTCCCATCCCCTAAACACATAGAAATAAAATCACCCGAAGCTTGGCTATATTTTTCGTTAAGGGTTTATCAAATTTCCTATCTCTGTGAATTTTTTCAAATTTTTTTGTCAATCAACGACGAAACCACGGTGGACCAACTTTTTGTTGCACTTTTTTTGAGAATAATTCAAAAACGGTGCATCGCAAAATTCTAAAAAAAAATTGATTTTAAGGTTTTTTAATTTTGGTGTTCTTTCAAATGACACCCCACTCATGCGCGCCAAAAAACCTTTTTTCACCCTTCCCTACTTCCATCCCCTAAACACATAGATATAAAATCACTTGAAGCTTCGCTATATTTTTCGTTAAGGGCTTATCAAATTTCCTATCTCTATGAATTTTTTCAAATTTTTCAATCAATTTGTCAATCAACGAAGAAACGTATGAGGGGACCAGCTTTTGGTTGCACTTTTTTTGAGAATAATTCTCAAAGGGTGAATCGCAAAATTCTAAAAAAAATTGTAATGTTTCTTTATTTTGGTGCTCTTTCAAACTACACCCCACTTGACCGGGTTTTAAATGGTGTATTTACCCTTTCTCATATCCTCCCCCTTAATAAATATAATTATTAGTATTTGGTACTTTACTATATTTTTCTTTAAAAACGTACTAATTTTTCTATCATTCAAAATACTTTTAAAGATTTTCGATTACTAAGGCTCGGAGCTAATCGAGGAAAGCAAACATATTGAAAACGCCATTATTTAGAATTACACAAAAAATGGTGGGGTGTAAAATTCCAAAATACATTTTTTAGAAATATTGACTCGATATAAAAATGTATTTTCTCAAAGGCCTCACATCTTAGCCCTGTTAACCAAACGAAAACCATTTTATTTATTTTTCAACTTCTCATTTTGTGTGGACAGATTAGTTTTATACGCACGCCAAATTTCAGGTTCATTGGATTTATAGTAATCGAGATAATCGAAATAATGTGAAAAACACGTTTTACTCTCACCAATAGTGTTCCGTATAAAAAATGGAACCCTAAAAAATATGCGTTACTGAGAAACGTAAAAAACGTTTCACTGTAATGCATCTTTTTTTTTTTTATTTTAAAACATTTAACGGATCTTGTATTTCGATGTTTAATCAAATGTTTTTTTAATTATTTTCGGTTATCAATGTGAATCAAATGTATTTTTTTTGCTACACATATATTGAAATAGAGTAGATTGATTCTGCGCAGGTGTGTTGATATTGTCATCATTAATAATGTGCCTTGTTGTGCATTTTTATAAATGAGATTGTACGTAATATTAATAAATGGTAAAATTATGAAAGACCTTTTTAAATTTGATGGTATGAGACAGTTAATTTGAATAATTCGTTGTCTGTTTTATTTGTTCTTTTTTTGCATACGGCAGATTTTCTTACGTGGGTAATATTTATTTGATAAAATGAAACAACTAATCAAAATGATGAGATCATTAAATAAATGGATTCCTTTTAAAGAAAAAAAATCGTTCTGTGAAGCGATCCAAAAATATAATTTTAGATAAGTTTTAACTTCCAAAAAGATATTTCTTTGGGCTAACGGACATTAAATTGGTAGAATAATAATGGCGGCGCATGATAATAAGCAAACTTTATTTAATTGAAAAATCTTAAATCATTTATTTGAAATAGATATTTTAATATAAGTTTAAATTATTAAATTATTACAATTTATAAATCAACTGTTTTAAATATAATAAAAAACAAAACCGTGGTCTGACAAAAAACTTGTTTTATGACAGTGTTTGATTCTCTAATTGGTTTTTACACTTTTATTTAACTTGGGATCTGACAGTTGTGATCAATTTCGTAACTTCTCATTATGTGATTCAGTAATTTTCCATTATAAGATTAGTCCCAAATTTAAAAGACAAGTTTGCTAAAGCAGTCAGTACCTGTTTTTAAAAGTTTTAAAGCAAAAAACTTTATAGAACTGAAAAAAATTCAAATTGTTCTTCATTCTATAAACCTTAAACTTAAACAATTGCACTGAAATCCTCATAATCTGGTTGACCCATTTTGAGCGTGGGAATTTTGGTAATACTGTGTATATCATTATAATTAAGGACATCATATATATTTGTGTCATTTTTATATGGATAAAAAGCCTTACATTATAAATAATGAATATTAAAAAATATGACATTTCGTTGTGGTTCATAGCTTTTATAGACCTTTTTTTCTTAAACTTCAAACTTACATACAGCAATTAGAAATCAGCAATTACGTATTCAAATTTATTGCAAAAATAATAATAAAGCAACTATATTAAAATTAACTTACAAACAACACAAAACAATATTGGTTTGAAAGAAATAACATTTATTTAAAGTTTTCGAATTACAAATCAGCTGATCACAATTTCAAGCTTGTTTTCCGGGAAAAAAGGTCTATTTAATTCACGATTTGTTTGGATAATATTTGGTTGATTCTGTGTTGAGTGTAGGTAGATTTTAATATAAAGGCTGGCTGCTAGTGGCGTTGAATTTTCCAGGAGATGAAAATGATGATCGAAATGTTGTTGGAGATGTTGTAGCCAATATAAGGAGAATTTTTTGTTTAGCACTATTTGATATCCTGATTCACTAAATGTTGCATTGTCCGGTATTTTTCAATATTATTTTCAACAGTTATCGAATCACTTAATTTATTATCTTTTTCTAAAGTATCTTAAATAATGGCAGAATCTATGTAATGAGAATTGTGTAAAAGAATCTGATGAAATGGTTGAAGTTAAAGATATTGGAGAACGTGAATATTCGACATCATCAATGGTTTTGTTTTCTCATTATAATTAATTAATGACGTGTCTTGATTTGATTTCCATAAATTTATTTTATTACATTTTGACTTAACATGTTAACAGTAAAACATTTATTATAATATTTAAAATTTGGAATAGTGAAAAATAAGATTTAAAACAAATTTATTACACAAACATTTTTTTACATTACGAAAATCAAGAATTTTATCAAAACTGTTTGGAAAGAAAACAAAAACCGAATAATAAAAAAATATTTTTTTGTTTTTTTTATAAATATTAAGGAAATCATCGCCTGCTAATTTTTTAAAATTTTTAATTATAATGTTCGCCACAAATAATAGTTATTTATATCCGTTAATAGAATGCGTTGCAGCAAGTCAAAAGAAAACTTGTATTGTATTTGTCTAAACCCTCATATGCTAAGCCTGATTGTTTTTTAGCACAGCAAAACCGTGAACCATAAACAAATAATCAATATTAAATAAATTTAGAGGTTCAGCATATGGATGGATCATTGTATTTTGCATATGGGGTCAACAATCAGGCTTGACGGTTTTGATAATTGTATAAAAAGAATTTAATGTTCCAGTATACATCGCAATCATCGCATATTTTTGGAACTTCAAACCGTTAGCAAGCATTTGTTTTTAGAAAATGTTGAAAATTAGATGTACAGACTAGAATACTATTTAACTAGAAGTTTTGTTAAATAAATAATTCGTTACAGTTTTTTACAAAAAATAAAAGTTGGTGCGCCACCGACTTTTATTTTTTGCAAAAAACTGAAACGAAGAATTATTTATCTAACAAAACTTCTAGTTAACTAGTTTTCTAGTCTCTCAATTAGGTCATGACCACCAAGTGTTACGCTCAAGTAGTCTAACTGCCATGGTCTTTCCAAAAATGCTTTTCGTTAGAGCGTAACCTGCTAGAAGGTACGAAGAGGGCAGACCAGTGGACGATAACAGGGAAATGGATTGCTGTAGTTTTCTTCAAATTGTTTTTGGGTTTATTGGTTTTGGTTCCTTATTTTTTTGTCGGTTCTTATTTTTGTTTTTTTTTGTCTCTATGTTTTTTTGCTTTTGGTAATTTTTTTTGTCTGGTCCGGCTAGTTCAGTCGGTAGGGCCTGAGATTATATCTCGGGGTTTGGGTTCGACCCCAACTCCCATTTCAGTTTTTAATTATTTTATGATTCTCAGGATGAATCTAGTCAGCCGGACTTCCTCCGTTCGTCCTGTCCTGTAATGAGCGAAATCTTCGGTGTCAGTCATCCTTACTTTCTCCGTTGTCATTACATAAAGTAGTATACTATAGAGTTATTAGAAAATAAATGTAAAATATTTTCAATAAACTTCTCAACCCGCTTGTGTGTAAGAACACAATTGTTTAAAATATGTCTTAAATATGACACTTATTTATTAAATTATTTTTATTTTCTATTTATTTTTCGCTGAATTATGAAAACTTAAAAGAATTAAAATAACATACGAAATAAACCAATTATTAGGAAAATTTATGCTGACGATTTTTTTTTGCTCTGGCCATCGGAATATTTTATATTTTGTTTTGTTTTGGTTAGTTCGTTTTGGAGTTGGTCGGTATGGAGTGAGTGATGATTTAGTGATTTTGACAGTTGGTCTATTTGTTTTGAGTTGGTTTTTGGAGTTGGTATTGAGTTGTTTTGAGAGTTGGTTGGTATTTGAGATGAGAGTAGGATGGGGATTTTGTGTGTAATCATTAGAGCATAAGTTTAAAATAGAAAATCTCGATTGTATTTGAGAATTAGGTTTTGAAATTTAAAAAAAAGTGTTTAAATATGTGTTTGTGTTTTTTTACTACCAATTAAGTGAAACAAGAATCTCTATATTATACTATTATTGTCATCACCAAATAACTCTTAGACTAGAACTAACATCAAAGTGTATATATCAATAATAACAATTGTTTACATATAAAAGAGTACAAGCTCATAAGTGAAGCAAGAGTGGAAGTGATGTGTATACAGTGATTAGTGTGGTAAACATATCAAAAGTAATATCAAAAGGCACAGGTCAATAATACAGAGTCTAAAGTGAAGAGAATCTTTGAAGCGATATATATATATATATATATATATATATATATATATATATATATATATATATATATATATATATATATATATATATATATATATATATATATATATATATATATATATATATATATATATATATATATATATATATATATATATATATATATATATATATATATATATATATATATATATATATATATATATACCGTGATTAGTGTGGTACATTGGTTAACTAGAAAATCCGGAATAAAATTTGGGATATAATGATAACTGAGCAAGATGGATGAGGTGAATCGGGATACTAAAGGAACTAAAATTCTACGATTGAAGAAACAGGGTACAACCATCATCGTAACAGGGAAGTAGTTTTTTGTTAGATTTTTTTAATTTAATAGTAGATCAAAAGGTAGAGTTGAGGCTTGGAGATCTTCCTTTCTGGAAATTCTGGGTGCGAGCTAATGCACGCACTAGATTGGTTGGTTTTGTGAAGTTTAAATTTTCCTGTGAGTTAGGTTGGTCGTAGAATTCACGCCTACAGGAGCTAGTTCAGGGTGAATATAAATGTTTCGCTTGCACGACCAACTGGTGGACCTTCACGGACCACTAGACATACCTCCTGCTCCACTTTTTAGGCAGTGGTTTTACTTCGTATTTTTTCACCATTTGTCCCAGAAATCTAACTTCGTTTTTTCAAAAACGCTTTTGGATACGTTTATAACCATCCCGAATTGTTTTAATCGTTCGAACAGCTGTTTCAAATGTATTACGTGTTGTTCCTGATTTTCCTAGGCTACGAGTATGTCATCTAAGGAGGTGAACGTAAAATCTCATGCAGTTAACATATACCGCATGAAACGTTGGAACGTTTGAGCTGCGTTCCTTAACCCGAAAGACATTTTGATGAATTCGTAGAACCCAAAAAGTGTAAAGATAACTGTTTGTGGAATATCATTAGGGTTTACCGGAATTGGGTTATATGCTCGTACTAAATCGACTACTTAAAATATGGTTTTTCCGTGGAGTAAATGCCGCATAATCGATATTCGCCATTTTGTTGTTTTACAATAAGCAGTGAACTTGCCCACTGTGAGTTAGATGGTCAACATATTCCGTTATCAACCATGAATTGAAATTCTTGTTTTGCAATTTCGAGTTTTTCACGGTCGAGACGTCGAGCTCTTCGGAAAATTGTTGTCCGTTGGTTTCAATGCAGTGCGTAACGTCATGCTTTGTTTGGTTTCGTTTTCCGGTTATAACTTTAATTTTCTTGACACCGTCGATTTGTTTATTTTTGTGATCGACAAATAAACCAAAATAAAAGAGGAAATCAACTCATATTATAGGTTCGTCAACTTTCGCCAGGATGAAATTCCATTGAAAAGATCTTCGCTGACCTAGATCGACTTCAACCGTTTTGATGCCCTACGTTTCAATAGGTGTTCCGTTTGCTACGAAAAGTTGAATTTGAGCTGTATTGTTTTCGTTGTCCGAATTCGAGGGAAATACAGATACGTCGGCGCTTGTGTCCATTAGAAATCTATAACTGTTAGCATGATCACAGATTGATAGGCGACTGTTGATTTCACCAATTTCCTTTGTCGCTCTAGGGAATTGGTTTTTAATTTTCCGGATTTTTATTGTAAGTTTAGAAAGTGCATGGTTGTCTGTATTACCCCGCTTTGGCACCAAATTGCTGGTGATAGTAGCATTGACCTGATTTATTTTTATCTGTGCTACGTTGTATGGGACGATTTCTATATTTATTAGATTTCGGTGAAAGACTTCGTGACCGTAGGTTTTTGTTCGCTTGTTTTAGTTCATCAATTTGTGTTGACAGCTTCGCTATATGTCTGTTATTTTCGTCAACGTCGTTGGATATCGTTTTCGTATTGTGCTTATAGATATGTCCGTATTGATTTTGTTTACACTATTTAGGTTTGTTTTAACTTTTGTAAATTCGTGTAATTTATCTGCCATATGTCCTAATTGTTGCCATTTTCCCGCCGCGGAAGCAAGAACATGTCAATCTGAGATGGTAATCATTGTAACCACATGTTTTTTGTAAAATTTTCGTTTACCGACCCCTGTGCTAGTTCAGTCATTTTCCGTAACAGCACCGAAGGTCGTTGTTCGCCCAATCGTGCCCCTGACATTAGTTTGTTGATATGGTTCGCCTTCGTAGTCTCATATAACGTGATGGGCTTTTGTTTAACAAGAGTGTACATATTCGGTTGTGTCGTATCTGTCAGTAAGTCTGCAATGTCTGATAGAACGTTTTGGTCCAGTACTGCTACTACAGCGTGGAAACGGATGATTGATCTTCCATCTCGTTGATGAAAAAAAGTGACTCGATATATTCTAAATATGTAGACGGTTTGTCCTTCAAAGTCGTAGTTTTCGTTTTTATATAATATGCAGGTCGATATGCACGTCCACTGTTATCGGACAAGGTATTTAGTGCATTAAAAATAGTTCGTTGTATGGCCGTTGTGCATATTTTTCTTGAAGTATGCCAGCACCAAATTGGTTTAATTTAAATGTTGGGAGATATGAGTTTAAATTAAAATATAATATTTTTATTTTTCATATTTTCCGATTGCTAGTGGATTAAAGTTCTTAATTTAAAATGATCAACGCTCACCTTGTACAGCATATACTTGTACCGCAGCCTACAAAAACCTCAAAGTCATCAAACCAATCCAATCGTGACTTGAGATGTTAATTAGAATAGATATATTCCCCATTCTATGAATTTACACAGAGTAATGTCAAGAAATTTAATGCAAAAATTCTCATATAATGCAAAAACATTTCTATAATATGGAGTCTAATGACAATGGAACAATTCAACTTAAAGTAAATAAATAAGTTATGATGATGTTTTAACTTAAAAATAATCATTGATAGTGCTTCTGCCTAAGGATTCGAACAAAGCACTGAAGAGGAAGGTTCGAATTCATCCGAAACACGTAAAGTAAGAAGTGGAGTTGTTAACTGAAAAACTTTCAACTACTTGCTTAGTTACTTGAGTTTATTTCTCAAATATCCCCAATCAAAACCAATATTATTTAACATATTAAATAAAAAGAAAGCACAATAATAAACATCTTAATTGCTTTTAAATTTAATTGGATTGGTACACATGACATGAGTTATAGATTTCCATAGTCATAAATTTATATGTTGCATAGATTGCGGTAATATATCATCATTAAATCATCCATAATGATTTCTTTTTTATAATATTTAATTTATGCAACATTGGCATAAATCATGCAATTAATTTGTTTCATTTGATTATTTCAAACAACACATAAATCAATTGATTTTGCGAACATAATACTTTTATTGTAGGTATAGCAATGTCAAAGCTGAATTTTTCCATATTCGTAAATATATAAGTTATATGCGTTTTAAACTTAAAAATATTTACTCGGTTTATTTATTTTAACATTCAAGTGAATATTTTTTACCTGATTAAAATATTTGTAAAAACTATTTACAAACCCAAAAAGAATTTATTAAACGTGTGTTTAGTAAAAAGTATTAATTGTATAAATTTCAAATAATCAATACGCAACAACTTCATCTTTTCAGTTGATTCAAAATCCTAAATTGACTCAAATCATTCCAATCATTAAAAACCACCAATTACACCAATTCATTTAATTCATTCAATTCATTCAATTCATTCAATTCATTCAATTCATTCAATTCATTCAATTCATTCAATTCATTCAATTCATTCAATTCATTCAATTCATTCAATTCATTCAAGTCATTCAATTCATTCAATTCATTCAATTCATTCAATTCATTCAATACATTCAATACATTCCATTCATTCAATTCATTCTATTCATTCAATTCATTCAATTTAATTCACAAGTTAATGTCTTCCATTAAAAAAACTTATATTTTCGTATAATATAGACCTAATTGCAATATAAATCAAATTGCAATCTGAAAAATATAAATTTCAAAACAAACAAAAAAATTTAAATAAAAAAATCTTAAAAATATTTCAACTTAGTTAATTTTAATAAAAATGTAAGTTACCAGAATTAAATTGTAAGCTATTTTCATTAATTGAATTTTGATATGCATTACACGTGACAAATTTGTGATTATTATACGTAATGTGTTTTGGCTAAATGGTTGGCAAGCACAATTGAAAACATCAGTAAAAGTATTATAACATAATTACGATTTAACACAAAACTTGTATCAAAATATTTAATGTTTTGAAATGATTATTTCAAGAGATTTTTCATTACGATTAGTTGACAATTATTATAATTACATTCCGAGACCGGGAGGCAGCGTTGCATTTTTGTTAGTGTTTTGATGCCGATTGAATTTAATTTTTATAGACAGATTAATTATTTGTGATGTAGAGAATAAGAATCAGCCGTCAGACTTGCGGGGGGTGTGGTTTTGGGGGAGTTTTAAACTGGTAAAAAAGAATGAATTCCAAAAGTAATTTGATCCCGCTTCTAAATTTGTATGATGCATGATTACACCATAACAATTGAAAAAAAAGTGATCAGCTGATTGGCGGATAGAGAAAACTTTCGCTATCAAATGTTTCGATTTGATTCAAATCCAACTGAAATCTTTCACAACTGTATATTTTAATTTTTATTCAAAGCCACAGAAATAACACTCACGACTCATTGCATAGCGGCACTGAATCGAAATTTCTATTAAGATTATAATTAAGTAATATTTAGTGAGTTATATCGATTAATATAAAACATTTGGAATTAATTAACTGGCAAAACAAAGAAGGAAGAACTAAATTTAGAACAATAGATTACAATAGGTGCGTTTCACTAAGCGTTCACAACGGTCAAAATGACCTTACATCCATTCCACTTGATGACGACGGTCGTTGTGGTCGCGGTGAAAGCGACACTAATAACGTCATAATTTTAGCTCACGTCAAGCTCAACAACTCATCTCAGAAGGTGAGTGTTGATAAATTTTTACAATTTAAAGATGGCGAAAACAAACGTAAGTTTGTATGATGCAGAAAGTTATATTCTAGAGAAGCTACATTATTTAAATTTCAATCTCAAAATAACAATTTTCTCAAAATAAAATTTCACAAACCAGATGTCTGTAAATATATGCATGTAAGTTTTTTTTTGTTAAAGTCTTAGTGTAATTTTTTCTTTTGACTTTTGAATGTATATTTTCCGAAATATTTACGCTTTTGGGCTTCAAATAGTAATTTTACCCTTTGTTATTTTAATTGGAAAAAAAACCTGCTTTAGACCCGATTTTTACATCGTAATAGTACATTATGATTACGGTGACCATTTTTTGGAAAGGAAAATACAGGACATAAATTAACTAAAATTTTATGCTAAAAAAATAACGGCCCTCTGCTACCTACCTCAAATAAAAGTGTGTTAAAAAAAACAATTATATAAGTTATTTATTATTATTAATATTATAAAAATTAAATGAATCTAATATAGTCCATGGGCCTACGCCGATTTCATGTGGTGATTACGACATATTTTATACTTCGTGAGGCGCCTGTCCTTGACGAGTCCGAAAACTTTTGTTCTGCCATTTTTCGATTCAGTCGCTTTTTTGTTCGGCAAGCTCCGAAAAATGCCGATTGCCCGAGCTCTTATAAATTTAATGAGGGTAACCTTGTCCGACAAAAATTTGTCTGCTTTTGTCTAGTCCAATAGCCAAAATATACCAAAATGTCAGTTGTCGGACTCGACAATGGCAGACACATTACCCTCGTGATCTAAAGCAGTTAAAAAAAATGTGATAGCAAATTTACAATATAGCGGGAAATCGACATTTTTCGAAGCTTGCCGAACGAAAAATCTGCCGATTTGAGGAAAATGGCAGAACAAAAGTTTCCGAACTCGTCAAGGACTAGTGCCTCACGAAGTATAAAATTTGTAATCATCAAATGAAATCGGCGTGGGCCCAGGGACTAATAACACACGTCTTCTTGACTAGAATACTAAGATTAAATACTAAATTTTATTTTATTTTATTCAAAGAAGTACCCATTTCTTTTGCTCGCTAAAGTAGCTTTCTAGTGTTTATCGGTTGTAATGGCTGGTCGGCAGACAGACAAACATTTGTTTTTGCTGTTTGAGAATAGTTAGGACCTAAAACGTTGAAAACTTTAGACAAATTAAGACAAATTTTTGGGAAATCTAGAGAAATTATTATTTTAAATGCATATTCCTGTAAAGTTTATGCAAAAAAAGAGGACATTTGCATATCAAATTAAGAAATAAGGGACATTGTACTGTCCTGTATTTGCAAAAAAATCTCAAGGGACAGCATGGCAAAAAACAGGACAGTCCTGTAAAATACAGGACGGATGGTCACCGTAATTATGATGCTAAGCTAAGGTTTAAGTAAAGCTAAAGTTTAAGTCCAAATTGGCTTACGTCCGTGCAGCATATACTATTTTTTTTCGCTGCAAGCAAAATATTTAAAAAAATTTGTTTAATCTAAATTAGAATTAAAATTTTTATTAATTTTGGAATTAATGGAATTAATGTTGAACAAATGGCCTTTGAGCAATATATTTGTTATTTCTTTTCAAACAAATCGTATAACTATGACAACAAAGAATAACAAATAGTTTAATTGGCTTAGGAAATTTGGAATCGAAAGGTTGCTTTGATAAACATTTCTATTTCTGTTAGAGATTTTATATTCGTCAGTTAAGTCAATTGTATGTTGTAAAGTATTTTTACGGGACAATTATGGGTTTTATGTTTTTTGGAATTTTATAGAACTAAAACAAATACAAATGTGTTTTACTTTTTTGGAATTAACTATGACAACAAAATATATGGTTAAAAAGTGACACTTTAAGGCCGCAAATCACAGTAATAAAGTAACACTTTAATATGCAGGCGAATAAAAAGTAAATTTATCTAAGCAAAACAAAACAAAACAAAACTCAAACTCTAAGCAAAACAACTCTTTAAATAGTTAAATATGGAGGGGCTGAAATCTCAAGTTCTGAGATATCAAGACTTCGGTCTGAGGACATTTTTTTAGTTTTGGTCAGGGATGTAT